>KN880678.1:0-34970 GCA_000934385.1 Cylindrobasidium torrendii FP15055 ss-10
ACCATTGTTTTGTACATGGAGGCACGCACACTGTGCTTGAAGATACAGAAAAAATATACGTGGCATTCTGATGGCATAATGAAGGTGGCATCAAGTTCTCTAATGGTACGTACTTCTCCAGCGCGAGATATGGGCATAACTGCTCAATGATCGAGTTTGATCACATTTTTCTTCGTAATTCACAAAGCCCCCCAGGTTAGCACACCATCCTCAAAGCTGATAGAACACTCATATATAGCACTAGATTCTATACTGAAATTCGTACGGTGTGGCAGGCTATCCCTCCTCGCAAATTCCAACTTTATTCACTCAGGGTACATTATTCACGTCAGGGGCAGTGATAGTAGTGTAGGGTCTTGCTGATCCACCCTGCCTATCGTGCGATCATGCCGTGTGTGCATTTCGGATGCTTTAACCCCATCGGCCTTCTCGGGATCTACGGCATTGTGGGGTTAATATCCGGAGTACTGCCCGATGCCAAATGCGCTTCCGCCGCGGAACCATGCGCGGCACAATTCGCCCCTGCTTGGCTTCTTACCATCATCGTCCCACCACTATTCCCGTATGCCCACACCTGGAGCTGCAGACCAGGACGTACTTCACAAATTCCACGAAGAGCTACGAGATGAGAGCAAGCAAGTCGTTGTTGAGATGTTCCTCTGGACCTTGTATCTGGTTGTGGCTATCTACGCGCTTATAATCCAAGTGTACGCAATTTTCTTGCCTTGTTGGGCTTGCTTTTTATCCAACCATTGCAGAAAACGGAGTTCACGTTCCATCGCACACATGGTTCTCCTTGCATCTACAATACTATTATTCGTGATGTCCACGAGCCTATTATGTGCACGGACAGCTCTCTCTTATCTCAGAATGGAGTGGTACTTCTCCAAGCATCCGGACTGGTCACTTGAAGACAGATACACAAGATACTTCGAGTACAGCAAGACTTGGAGGACACCCATTCAGGTTGTGTGGACTATTCATGTACGCATTATCTCTCCCAGTTGTGTATGCCCATTTGAACGTATGCAAGGTCATCCTCGGCGATGGGATAGTCATCTGGAGGGCTTGGGTGGTTTGGAAGAACAATCGGGTGCAACGATTGGTGTTTATACCCATGTCGTTCCTTCTGGTCTCTGTTGGTGAGTACACTCTTTTGTCGTTACTGTGGTGCCATAACCTCCCTCAGCTTTCTTGATAATTGCAAATTTATGCAATGCAATATCGCATCCCATACCGGAAGACAGCCAATTATGCTTGTGGCGCGACGCGGTCCCGTGGGCGATATCACTAATCACGCATGTGGTGTCGACAGTCTTCATCGCGGTCAGAGTTTGGTGCGTCACGGTCCTTGCGTGCTCCGGTGTCTGTCTGACAACACTTTAGGCAATGGCGATCCCTCGTCCAATCTGGAGACTCGAACCCAAGCAAGTCCAAAATCTGGAAAACCATGGCGCTGTTGGTCGAATCTGGGTGTGCCTATGTCCTTGTTTGGGTGAGCGAAATGTGTCTGCATCAAGTAAAAACTAAAGGATTTGCATAGGTGTTCGCCATTTTCGTGCAATTTGGGCCAGTTCTCTCCGGTGGCGGCGTCGAGTACCTATACCGCAGCCTAGCGCCTCTTTCTGATCAGCTTACGGTGAGGTTTTCCCGTTCTGCCAGGCCTCGGACTCACACGAGAACAGGGTCTGTACCCCACTGTGATCATTGTATTGGTGAAGCTCAGGCTCTCGGTGGACGACAGGAGCGTAGCCAACTCTTCGCAGAGTGACTCTCGATACGAGCGAGCACCTCAGTTGACTTCAATACGTTTCACGCCGCCGACTAGTACAAGTCCGCGGAGCGTGAGTTCTGACCATGAGTACGAGTTGAATATAATGGAATGCAAGCCGTGAACGATCTCGTCGAGCGACTCAACAGGAAGATCTGGCAACACCATTATCGCGCGACCTTGCGCTCTGAGCTAGATTTGCTCCTCGGGCTCGCAAGCCAGTGAATGTCCACTTCGCGCGGGTTCGACTGCCGTTAGGCATGGCAGGTGCTCTAGCCATGGATTGCGTCCTGCCACAAGACCGTTCAGACGTCCCAACTAAGCCCACCTTTCCCTTGTCGGCGTCTTCTTCTCAGCGCTCTGGACCGCTGTGAACCGCAGAGTTTGCAGGTAGTGCACTAGATTTGCACGTCCCGCGTTGGTGATGTGTAGTCGAGAACGCCGCTCGGCACACTGCGGGGTTGGCACACGCACGAGCGAGCTCTCAAGATGAGATTGACTGAGATGGGACCAGTGGGTATGGTTTATAAGAAGACGGTCTCGTCTTCGCTTGATCATTCCCCTACCCTTTGCCGTCCACTGTTCAAATCGTAAGCTCGTTGGTCCTCGACACGGTTGAGCTCTGTTGAGACGTGCCATAGTGAAATCATGATCTTGCCTACGTTCAAGTACATGCTCAAGCCTGTCCCCGCTCTCAAGAGTGCTAGCTCGGTCACCAACGCCCTGTCTTCGTGCCAAAAGGGTTTGCGCTCATGTCCCGAAGAGACAATAACAGCATCGACGTTATGTTCAGCGCAGTCACCCTCGACCGCTTTGATGTCAATGTCGCCAACCTCATTATCAAGTCCGTCGATCCAAGAACCGCCGCGTAAGTGTAACATCGCTCTGAGTGGAAGTTTGGAGGATAACCACTCGATAACTAGGCATACAACAGTGAATATGTACCGCTAGTTGAGCGCGAGTGGCTTTGCGAGCACGCATCTATTTGACTCATCAAATTCGTAACTAAAGAACGTTCACAATAAACAAGGGACGCTTCCAACCCTGGGCTGCTTAAACAAAAGCGCTTTATTGTCCTTCGTTATGGCGCCTAAAGGACCGCTCAACCCCGATTGAGACAGATGTGGACTGGTAGCAATGAGGCTACTTGTTATTGTGACCTTGAGAAGCGTATATAAGAGGTGCATGGGGGATGGAACTCGATCAGCTTACCTTCCTAACCCATACCCACCCGTACATCAATGGCAGACCCTCTATCAGAGATTTCGGTGTGTCCAAGTGTCTTTCCATCGAAGGGCACTGTAGACCAACGAGTGATTCACAGACTGCGAAGTCTACAACACCAACGACTGCAGAATTAGTCAGACCTACGCCGAAAGTGGCTACAACAAAGGCGACCAGAAACGTACAAGTCAGCACTTGATTTCGTACAAGAAACGAGTGGCTGACCCTGAGACAGGTTCAGGTGCCCTCTCCTCCTCCCACCATGGCAGTAGCGAGAACGCCTACCCCGACACCCGTCGACGAGCCTCCCTTGACACAATCATCGCGAAAACGTCAACGAGATGGCGATGACTTGGATGAAGTCGCCCCAGCGAAAGTCGTCAAGACTTCGCGCGCACCGCTTCCACCCTTTGAGCGTCGCTGCGCCAGCGTACCACCCTCTTTCAAGTTCTGGCCCAGCGTGGAGCGCAAGGGATTAGGAAACGCCGAACCTCCCGCCTGGCGCCGCCCCAAGGCTCGTCGCCAAAGCGTATCAGCGCCACCAGAATTCAGCGTCCTCGGCAGTCAATACGACCCGGCCTACAAAGTGAACTTCTGGTTCATCGTCGCGCCCTACACCAAACGGATCTTCCGCGTGAACCAGACGACGACCCTCAAAGGGAGGAGAGACTTCAGTATCGAGGTCACACCAGAGGGTGTGCTGTTCGACAAATCTATGCAGGGACACCGTAGCAAGCGGCGTCGCCCAGCCGAGACTATCATGCCTGACAATTACAATGCGAAGCGGCCGTGGATGCCGTACTGGCCGCGCGGGGCGATTTTGCTGTCCGAGGAGGAGCATGAAGAGCAGGTGGCCCACCAGGCGTTCATCAAGGAGCAGCGAAGAAAGCATGCGAGCCGGAAGATGACCATGCCGTACGCGTCCTTTTTCCACGAGAGGACAATGGCGCTTTCTCTGGGTGGTCCTGTGGATGAGGGTGATGCACATGTGCTGGGGTATCCGTGGCCTCCACCTACAGGCAAGGCGGCTTGGGAGGTGATTGTTGCAAAGTATGGGGCTGCATATGCCAATCCAGAGTTATTGAAGGAGGACGAAGGAGCCGTGTACCAGCCTGTGCTGCCAATGAAATCGAATGTTGGGCCACTGCCGATGCCAGAGATGATTCGACCCGACATGTGGGAGAAGGGCAAGTAAGAGTATGGGGGCGGGTTGTTCGGAAGAATCTGTTAATTATTTCTCATTTATTCAGTAGCGCGCATAGTATAGTAGATCAAGCAATAGTCTAATGGATACGGAAGGGGGGATGTGCGTCCGAAAACTAAGAGTAGCGCTACGAAGATAAACGTTACTCAACTCTGTATGGACATTGACTGGCGCGCTCTGTGAATCCGTCAAGTGCCAAAACGGCACCGTCAGGCAGAGGCACACCAGCGCATCAATCTTCCACGAACGTAACAGGACACTGCTTGGGAAAGAACAGCGACCTTGACTAGTCTGTGGGGTTTGTCGAACGGAATGAAGCAGCAGATGCGGCAGCGCGAGCGAAGCACGACATGAGGGACTTGATATGATTTGATTTGAAGACGATCCATTTTTCGAGGTGACGGTGAAAAATGAGGTCGTTTTGCGGGGTTTATACCCGCATCAAAGTGTGATCGATCATCAATTGCGCCATCCTCGACCGCCCACTCATGAACGCCACGGTGCAGGTTTGCGATAGAAGCCCACCTGCCCTGGCCGCTTCATTCTATCATACCTTCGCGCTTTTGATGTGCTTGTCTCATTCTGTCAACAAGTGGCACTGCACTCAGCTGTGACACGCAGTGCACTGTCACTCCGGTATGGTGTAACGGCTAACATTGCCGCCTTTCAGATTCCTTCTGGGATTAGCGCGCGGCAGCTCGGGGTTCGATTCCCCGTACCGGAATTCCTTTTTGCGCTCGCTCTCGAAAAGACGCTCAACGAGTTACGAGAGGTTGGGCAACAAGTCATGCACATAAAATGCGTGAGCCGCTTTCTACTATGACGATTCGCCTAGAGTCGAGATGCAGCAGAGTCTTGGGCCTTGGCCTCCGGGCCCTCCAGTGGGAGCCGGCTTTTAGATTGCCATCGACGTCCTGCGGCCCACGGCCCATCGCCGAACGCACCGTGCTTTCGATCAACTTGAATTGCATCTTGCCAGTGACCATGATCATGTCCGACGCCCAGTATGGCAGACTCAATTCTATCTGCAATGTCCATCGGAGGGCCGATGGGAATTGGCACTGCAAGCTATCGAATGTGAGTTCAGTATCGCAGTGGAGTTGAGTCCCCTTGTATCTGCCCTGGGCCAGTGAAGGGAACTCGTCGGATGAGACGGAAACCAACCTGTTTTCGTGCGAAGTGCGAGGAATACATTTTGATGATGGCATATAAGGATGCGTACCGAGATAGGTGTCTTCGCCACCTTTCTTTCCCTTCCTTATACCCTGTCGATTTCTAAAGCGCTAGACCGTCTGAAATCACTTTTACTTGCTTCTGGAATGTCTTTGAGTTTGAGAGGTGCGTTGATCTTCCTCATCATGGTCTTCGTGTATAATGATGGTCGACCTTCTCGTAGAGCGCATTGCGGTCCTGTTGACCACTGCAGTAGATGCCGCTGGAAGCCAAGTGCATCGAGGGAGCTTTTACAAGTATACACCGAACGAAGCTATATGCATCACATTCCTTGTTCTTTTTTCTGTGGCTACCTGTGCGTCCAGGCTTCCGTTTACCTCTTATTTCTGTTTCTTTTTCTTTGCTAACGGCGCTACCGTGCAGTGTGCCATGCCGGTTTAGCAATACGGTACCGTGTATGGTGGATGCTCGGTACAGCAGTGATGTGCGGTATCCTGGAGATTCTTGGATGGGGCGCGCGCTTGTGGTCAAGTCACGAAGCGTGGAACGCCAAGCCATACGAGATGCAGTACGTCCGTCCCTCTTGCTCTTGCTCTCCTTTGTTACTTGATTGTCGACCTAGACGCCCCTCAGGTTGACATGCACCATTCTCGGTCCAACGCCCCTCCTTGCGGCCAACTTCTTAATCATGGAACAAGTCATTGTGCGTCTTGGAGAGGGCTATTGCCGCCTCCGGACGAAATGGTTCACTATCATCTTCCTGTCAAGCGATATCGCCTCTCTCATCGTGCAGGCTGTGGGTGGCGGCACGGCTGCAAAGGCTCTTGCGATGGGGAAAGATCCAGAGAACGGTGGTCATATTATGCTGGGCGGTATTGTCCTCCAAATGGGTGCGGTTTGATTTCGTGTTCACGGTGCGAGCGGATCCTGATAGAGTTTTATGCAGCAACCATTACGACTTATGCGATTGTAGCCTCTGAGTTTTTTGTGCGCTATGCAAGAGATAAACCTCTTTCTGGACGTCGCAACATTCGTGGAAATTTGGCTAGGAGCCTCAAGCTTCAGAACCTAGGTCTTCTCTTTAGTACTGTCTGCATGTTCATTCGGTGAGCAAGCATCGCTAACTCGCGAATCTTTTTGACCCCTTTTCGAAAGCGCTGTTTACCGTACAATTGAGCTCGTTGATGGATGGACGGGACGAATCATCACAACAGAGGTGTACTTTAGTATGCACGGAATACCCAATCCGAATTTATACAACTAATACTTCGACAGACGTGCTCGACGGGGCTATGATCACGCTGGCCATATTCACCTCTGTTTTCTTGCATCCTGGGATGTTGCTTCGTCCAGAGAACAAGGGTGTCATCATAGAAGATGTCGAGATGAGGTATGCGGCCAGTCCTAACTTTCATCTGGACTAGACGGTTAACCTCGAACCATAGATAGATTGGACGCGCGAAGTAACCCACCATTCATTTCCTCCCATTTGTTGTATCGTGTTCACTTGAAGTCGTCGTATTACATATTTTCAGATAGCATTTCGACTCCTCTGAGCTCCTCGTCCTCGTCCGCACAGAGAGAATAGAGCGCGAGCTGATCGGTGCCGTGCATAATGAAAGAAGAGTGACGGATCAAAGTCGTGATATTGCTGAGATGGCGGGACCAGGCGTTGTACGGGGCCACAGTGGCCTCTACCATCGCAAAAGCCCGACGTTTCCCGCCACACCGGCGGGGTTCATTTGTTGAGAGGCGGCAGGTGTTTTGTCGGCGGCCCAAGGCCTTGGACACACTGCGTAATAAGTGATTTCGATGTGCCTGATATCCGTCGGACCGTCCATTCAAGTATAGCAAAGTCGAGCGACTCCCAAAGGAATGCAGATGCTTCGCGTTAGCCGTACGAAGCAATGTAACCATATTTTCGTGCTATGAAATAGTAAGTTCATTTCTTCTGGATTTGTACAAAGAAAAGGCCGACAAAATAGCAAGAAAATGCCCGCCGCCTAGGCACAATCGGATCCGGGTTCTGGACCTGAACGAGCGTCACAAAAACATGTTGGTTGTTTGGGTTGATCATCTCGGTCCAGTTTCCTCCCACCACGTTCAGTCTGCTCTCGCCTCCTTCCCCTCTCCTTTTTCACTCTTTTGCGCATCCCCGTTCCCCTAGACATGGCCTCAGAACTTGCCTACATCGACGCAGAGAAGGGGCACGCCGAGGAGGTGTATTATTCCCAATTGCAACACAACAATTCGACCCGGACGCTTGTAGCGATACCAGAACACAAGCCTGTCCTTCTCCGCAGTGGCTCCAATGCAAGCACAGCGACAATTGTTGCACCCCCGCCATCCAAGTACCTCAGCTTCGACGAGCTCTCTGCCATCAAGCGGTCCACCAAGACCCCTGCGCCTCTATGGGTCAAATTCCGCCTTTGGTTCAATGCATACAAGTGAGTAACGAGTCCATTCGACGATACATCATCATCTTGAATCTCGCAGACGCCTGTTCACGATCTGTTTCCTGTTCAACTTCATTGCACTGCTCTGTGCCGCCACTGGGCGTTGGACATACCCCCGAGAATATACCGGCGCATTCATCCTTGGCAACCTCCTCATTGGAGTCCTCGTCCGCACAGAACTGTTCGCCCGCATTCTGTATGCCGCTCTTGCCTCCCTTTTCGCCAAGGTGCGCCCCTCAGGAACATTCTCACCCCGCAGTCATCTCACCTCGTCTCATAGTGGTCGCCTCTCTGGTTTCGTCTCGGAATATCATCAACCTTGCAACATCTTGGCGGTGTCCACACTGGCTGTGCATCGTCCGCCGTGATGTGGCTCATCTTCAAGATGACCCTTGTCTTCAAAGAGTTCGATATGCACCAAGCCACTCTGGCGTTTGGTGTCCTCACGACGATGAGCGTTGGCGCTGCCATGATCTTTGCACTCCCTTGGATCCGCAATCACCACCATAAGTGCGTCGTCGTTCACACCGTTGCACAGCTAACTGACACTGCCTCAGCGTCTTCGAACGGAACCATCGCATGTTTGGCTGGTACGCATGCCCCTTTGTCGAGCTATTTTCTGCTCACACATTTTCATCAGGCTCGGTCTCCTCTTCAGTGCGTGGATTGGATAGGTCGTCGTAAAAATACCCAGGCTTACCAATGGTTTCTTAGCATGGATCTTCGTCTTCCTTGGTGATAGCTGGGACAGCGAGACACGGCAGTTTTACCCCGGTCGTGCTGTACGCCAGCAGGACTTCTGGTTCTGCCTTTTGATGACCTGCCTGTGCGTATTAAGTGTATCATTATTGATGAAGACTGATGAATCGACAGCATCCTTGCGCCTTGGGTGACCGTTCGTTGCGTTCCCGTCGAGATCACTGTGGTATGAATATTCACAATCCCTCCTTGCCCATAGCTCAACCATGCCCAGCCTTCGTCCAAGGTTGCGATTATCAAGTTCGAACGCGGCATGCAGCAAGGCCTCCTTGCTCGCGTTTCCCATGGTCCCCTCTGGGAGTACCACGCATTGTATGCCCAGTATTTGCATTCCCTTCATTCCCGTTTAACACTTCGCTAGCGGAATCATCAGCGAGGGCGTCCATGCGAAGGAGCACTACCTCATTGCCGGTGTGCAGGGAGACGTGCGTTCTTCATCACACTCACCAGCCGATTGTGCAAGCTAACCGTAATCCCAGTTCACGCGCGGACTTGTCGATAACCCGCCAACCCATCTCTGGACACGGGAGCTCAAGGTGTGTAATACCACTGTATGTTGAACGTATAGGAACTAATGCGAAGGGTTATAGGTTCCTGCAATTGGCAACACTTCCTCGCTGTACCGTCGAGGCATTCGCGTCTGTACTGGAACGGGTCTAGGCGCCGCACTTTCTACCTGCATCCAGGTAACCTACCCCACAACCCATGTCGCCTAAGTAGCCCTTGCTGACGCATATTCATTAGAACGATGGCTGGTATCTAGTGTGGATGGGCTCTGACCAGGAGAAGACCTTTGGACCCATCATCTCCGGCCTCATCGACAAGCACCTCGTACCCAAGAAGCGCGTCACACTGTGGGACTCCAAAGCGCGCGGATGCCGCCCAGATGCGGTCAGGCTCGTCAAGGATATCTACGACGCGTGGGGAGCCGAGGTCGTTATGATCACCAGCAACGCAGGAGGAAATAAGGAGCTCATGGAGGGCCTTACCGCGTCGAAGATCCCGTGTTTCGTGCGTATTCTCATTCCTATTGTCATCTTCGATGTTGGCTAACCTTTTGTTCGCAGGGCACACTCTGGGATTTCTAAACACCCTTGTCATCACCCATTCCCCAATTCTCAGAGAAGGAAGGACTTCAGCATCGACTCACCAATCAGACCCACAAAAACCCAACTATCGCTACACAAACCGCACTCGTTCGACTCGGACTCGTCCATCAGTGATTTAGCCTCCAGCCACCACGGCTCACCGTCTTCCTTCTGCGACTTCTAACGAAACTGGCACGGCCTGGCCTGGCGCCCCCGCCTTCATGTAGGTTAACGAGAACAAGACTTGGTGTTGAACGCCCCGGCCGGTGGTCGTAATTATTTATTCAGCGTTCCCCCTCCCCCTCCCCTTGCGCGCTTCGGTCGCGCAAGTTCACTGTATCCCTCCGTTTTTTAATTTACTTACTGGGTATCTATGTGCTCGCAAGCGAGTGGGTTTTCCTCGCTTGGTCGAGGTGTTGATTTATGTTTGTTGTATTTACCTACACACACGTATCGTGCATTGTATGTTCGAGCATATACAGTATCTATTTGAGATGGAATGTTATTGTAATGTTGACATGCGTCAAGCGGGGACTGTCTTGAGCAGCGATTCTTGCGAAAATGAACAGTCTGGAAGTGAAAGTAGCAAAGTCCGTCATCAAGTTGGGCAACTAGAACATCTTATTCACACAAAACAAGCATTGAACACAAAGTAGCATTAGTAAACCAACCCTGCCACTCGTAAAGCAGCTACTACACTACGAGGACAACGGCCCTATGAATCAATTAGCACACGTCAACTGGCGAGCAGCTTTTGAACGCGCGATTGGTCGACCGACGGCCTTAAGCCCGGAGCCCAACGTCAAGGCGAGCGCGAGGACAGCTCGGATGCCCTTCTCCGGGGTACGTACCTTGCAAGCCCCCAGACTCTGGAAATGGGTTAGCCATCGGGAAAGAAAGTGATTCGAGCGACATACCACCAACCCATAAGAGGTCCGCTACCTTCATCCATGCCCTTCAATAACAACAGAGCGAGCCGCGTGTCGTATCGAGTTATCGGTATCGAAGTCGTAGGTGCGAATGAAGAACGTCGTAATATACGCGCAATGTTGTATATTGCAAATGGGGGGATAAAACGCGAGTCGGGCTGGCAAGCATGTTCGGGCGTGCGGGGCTTACTGTACGAGAACTCGGGCCAATCGACGTGTACAAATCGAGCGCGGGGCGATGGTCTAGGTCTGAAATCGAAGGCACGGGAATCTGAGGTCGAAAGGACTATGTTGAGTACTCAAGCTGTCTTCGAGGGAGATTATCGCGTCGGCCTTAGTCAAACAGGGATCTTTGGAAGAGGCGGCGACGTCGGCCAGTTATTGGACTTGCGATCTCATGGTTCTTGATTCAATGTTCTCTCGTTGTTCTCAACCTTCAATGTGGCTTATCGGTGTGTCTTCAGGGCACGGACTGTAAGAAGAATCAGACTGCATAGAAAAGTCAGCCACGGATTCAACGGGGGCAAGACCACGCACCATGAGAGACCCAAATCAGAACAGCAATATCCGCGCGCGGAACGACAATCACAATGGCTTAGGATACTGAGGCGATGCTGAAATCCTAAAAATTGCTGCGGCCTCGAGGCAGATAGGTCTTCTGAGGTGCTTCCATGGGTTGCTCAGCGCTTAGTGGCAGTGGCTCGAATCGTGCTTCATGCTAACTGGATCTGACAATGATGGCCGCTCGGACACCGAATCTGAAGGGGTGGTCCTCAACGCCGATCTGAAACGGTACTCCGTCGCTGATTCGGGGGTCGCGGGCGCGCAGTCGGGCTTAATCCTTAGGCGATACTGGAACTCGTGGCTGCCTCGAGGCGCGTCGTGTCGGACTCTTCTAACGCTCACACTTGCTCTCATGCTTACGCCGGGACAAGGTCGCCGGTGCAGAGACTTAGAAACCTAATGCAGGTCGGTCAGCGATGAGCAACATAGACGAGTCAACCACGCACCTTCACACAATCACGCCACACCCACACCGAGCGCTTGCGCGCTCCCCGACTGCAATTGAAGGTCAGACAAGAGGCAGGATTGAGGACGGAGGAGGATCTACCTCGCTGCTTTCGAGCGCCGCGGACCTCTAACGAAAGAGGCGATGGTGGTCCGGAGGCAAGGATTGCAGCCGACGTGCCTTTATATATATCCTGGCACGGGCACGTGATACGCCTTTGCCGTTTGATGGCCGTGCGCCACCGTTCAATTGCTATTGTTCAGATTGTGGTGCTAACGCCACCTGGTAAGCGTGCGGCCTACTTCCCTACAGGCTATAGTGGAAAGCTTGACAGGGTGCTCTACATAGTATAGGAAAATCACCGCCTCTCTTTATGCAGCTGATATCGATAACCCGCAACTCGACTGACGAACGCAACGTAGCCCCGTACTCTACTGCATACTTGTTCGATTCGAGTTGCCCGGGCATAAGTAGATCGCAGAACACCAGCCTTGCTCTCATGATAGGACTAACGGTGTCTCACCAGCACCAGCTTGCGAAGTATCTTGGCTGACAGAACTATATACGATATCACGAAAAGATGTGGCATTAATACACTACATACTTCTGACGAGCCCGCTACTGTATGTGGCCCTGTGGGATATTTTCAGCAAACATCAAGTAGCGAGCAATTTTTGAACGCGCGATTAGTTGGTCAATGGCCTTAAGCCCGGAGCCCAACGTCAAGGCGAGCGCGAGGACAGCTCGGATGTCCCTCTCCGGGATACGTACCTTGAGTAGTCCCCGACTCAACGGACAGACTAACAGCGGATCAGCCAGTCGACAACGGATGAGTGAGCCAAGGAACGTACCGACAACCCAAAGGAGACAGACAGGCGCCTTCTACCATACCCTCCAGCATAACGAACGAAACCGTACGTCGTATCGAGCTATGGTTATCGGTATGGAAGCGCTAGGTGCGAGGATGCGTAGTATGCATGGGTCGTATATTCCAAATGGACGATAGAATGCGAGCAGTTCGAAGCATGGGAGGGACTTGGATTTGGACGGGGCCAGTGGCCAGGCGGACAAGCAAACTTGAACATGTCTGACGGTAGAATCCGACTAAACTGACATTTGAGGCCACCGGCAAGGGAAAGTCGGGCACATTGACGTTGAACAGGTATCTGATGTGTCGATGGTTCCAGACTCAGGGCGATTGCAGCTCAAGAGGTCGTGCGTGGCCACCAGAAAACGGAGATTATTCATGAACAGGTTGAGTGCTCACGTTCAGACATGGTAGATGCTGATCGTCGTTGGAGAGCATGGCGGTTTGCGCGCAAGGGATAGATGGCCTTAAGCCGAAGGCTTGTTGCTTGGCGGTGGTGCCGATGCAGAGGTGCGTCTCATTCGGCCGGGGAATCGGAGGACTGACTTGTTAAGGCGGATGGGATGCTGATGTTTGACGCTCAAGTTCGGCTTAGAACTGCCTTGCAGTCTGTGGTCCCTGGTGGTAACGTTCGAAATGAGGTGGCGACCGAACTGTGCATGGGAGTCAATTAAACGCCGGCCAGGGAGACAAGTACGCACTGATAAAGCCCGTAGAATCTCGTTGATCCGATGACTTGTGTGCGTGGCTCCGTCTGACTCAGGCTAAGTCTTGCACGTGTAGTGACATCCGGGCTCCGAATTGCGGAACAGGAATTCGAAAGGGACCTTCGAGATATGATGGGACCGATGCGGATCTAGACGCTGAAAAGGAAAGACTCAGGACGCTCTGAGGACGCTGGGCAAGTGTCGGCAATGTCGCGGCTGACAGAGGCGTTTAGCTCGAATACGTCGATATCGATGTCTCAGTGCCGATGTCGTTGGACAAGGTTCATATCTGGAGCGGCATGTCGGGGCAAACTCTGAGGCTATGCTGATGCCTCGTGGCGCGGCGCGTAGACTGTGGGACTCTTCGGGGGCTCAGACTTGCGCTCACCCTTACGTCGTCGTTGGTGTCCTCATTTTGCAAGACCGGAGGGCTTAGTCTGAGGCGGGGTCAGCAACTATGGCATGGGCTACAGGAACTGCGCACGTTCACACAATCACACCACACCCACACCGAGCGCTTGCGCGCTCCCCGACTATGGCGATGGGAAGTCAGATAACATCTAGGACGATGGCGAGAGAAATATATACCTCGCTGCTTGTGAGCGGCACGGACCTCTGGTGGCAGAGGCGATGGTGGTCCAGAGACAAGGAGTCACTGCAGCCGGGCGTGCCTTATATATGCCGGCGTGAGCATGTGATATGCCGATGCCGTTTGATGGCCGGGCGCCACTCAGAGTCTCAGAACGCTTAACCATGGCCAATGCTTAATGTTGTATATACTTGGAAATGCGGGTATCTTTTTACTCTCTGACTTTTGATTTCTTCTAATATTCCACTTCTTTCAAATTGGCACAATCAGGTTTCGCCTCAACTGCACAAAATCCGCGTCATCCAAATGCACCCAGGTCTTGAGATAGGCCTCTACGCCTCCATATTTCTCCTTCAGCATGTCGAGTAGCGCGCGCATTGTTGTAGGCCTTGTAGAAATCAGTGTCGGCAAGGATTGACCTGCTCTGGGAATACACACCGTGAGCTCCCCATATTCATGGTACCTTCCATGTTACTGGAGTAAGCTGGAATTTTGCTGAAACGGGCAATGAGCATATGCAAGACTGGTGCCAATCCATCGGTAGTAAGAGCGTAGTCTTTGATGATATCCTCTTCAGATACGCCGAGGACCTATGAAATTTGCGTTAACTTTGGCTGGTAAAGAACATGCTCTACAGAATACTTGCCAGAAGAATAAGCATAGAAAATACCCCGGTACGGTCCTTGCCAGCTAGACAGTGACGGTCAACACTCGTGAACAAAACTTGCAAGTTAGCGGTAATTACCAGTGCAGTGGACAAGACAGGGTTCCTCAGGCTTGTCGATGATATGTCTGAAGATCCTCTCATACGAGGGCGCCCCAACCGTAAGGATTTCTTCGTATATCTTCATGAAAGTCTGCCGCCGCGTCAATCACAATCATTCCAATCAACGGGAGAGGAAGTGCTATCTCACCTCAGTTTCGGTGGTCTTGAAACCTTGAAGCCTGGTAAGGTATATCAAAGGTCAATTCCCTGACTATGCAGACGGTCTCAAGCAATGACCTACCTTTCTGCCAGACTCACAGGATCGAACCCCTTGAGACTCGTCGGCACCGCCTCGAAAACCACACCATCGACTTCCGGCGTCGCACCCTCGAGTTGCTTCACCTCCGCCGGCGCGCGCATATCGAAGACCCTCTTCACACCAAGTGCACGCAACTCCTCCTTCCCCTCTTGAGTGATATGCGTGAGTTCGCCTGACCGGAAGATCGCATTGGTTTTTGTGATAGTCCCAGGTTGTTTGGTGGCATACCCACCAAGCTGTCGAATGTTGATAACCCCAGAGACATGCACAAATGGCGGCGCGTCGAGTATGGATGAGCTTGGGGATGCTGATGCGGGGTCGAACATGGTGGTAAGACTCAGAGTGCCAGCGCGCGGAGAATGCGGATGGATGCATTATCCAGCGCCGGCGGGGCCCTGGCGCTTGGGACCAGTGGACTTACTCCGACTATCTTTGCAATCCAACGCGAATGTTTAATACATAATCCTTATTTGTTCGCCGAGGCAAGAAATACTAGAAATACAAAGACGATAAATAGTAAGTACAGTCGTGATACATGATTGTTTTGTTTTAGAGGGTGATTTTGGGACTGCGAGACGGATCCTTTACTCTTGCTGAACAGGTGCAACAGTCGATTGGGAATACCGCCTCGGGCGCTTCAGGATGAAGACATGGATGCCAGCATACGCGAAACACACCGGTCCAAGCAGGCTGAACGCTACGACGATGCTGAGCATAGCAAAGACATGGCGAACGCCCGTCACCGTAGTGATGACCTCGGACGCAGGCGCAATCACGAGTACAGTGGTCGTTGTTGAACGCTCGGACGACGCTCGTTCGGCAGTATGAGACCAACGCGACGACCTCGAGGATTCCGCTCGTTCACGCTGCGCCTCGACGTCAGCCCGGCGTATGCACACAAGCCCTGAGCTACGCACAATCCTCTCCCTCAAACTCTGTCGCGGCATGTGACCCTCCATTTTGCAGTCGTGAGTGGTGGTGGAAGTGGTAGAATGCGAGGCCTGGGTGGGCTCAGTTCGTATCTCGACGGTCGCAGCAATATATCGGAGCACACACCATGGATTGCTGGGGTAGGGAGTGGGGGCGAAGGGCGCAGACGCATCGCTGGAGGGTCTTATAACACACTGGGCCCTCTCTTTGTTACTCTTGCACCCGGCCCTTGTGCCATGCGGTGTTCGAATCGCGCCTGACAAAAAGTCGTGAGAGTCATGTACTGTGAGACAATTCAGCATGCAAGCTCCCAACTTTGGAACAAAGGAAGCTTGTGCATGTAGGGTCGCAACATGGAACAAAGGAAGGACAGGCAACATCGTTCGCTTCGACGACAGCCCGAGAACGTCGTACCTCCAACGTTGAATGTGATAAGGTGAAGGATGCCACTGGATCGCAGGGCGCTTCTTGTAGAAGGTGCCATGATAATACATTTTGTCATTCCATACCGCGACGCTGTCTACACATCGTCTGTGTTCATAACTCGCCGACCTTCTTGACTTTAATCGGGAGCTTAATCCTCTCATTTCGTCTCCAGAACTCTACCAGCGTCTCCGCGGTTCCCCTTGGATCATCCTCGTGAAGGAGATGTCCGACCGAGGGGATAACAATTAGTTGGAACTTGCCCTGCATCTGTCCAATCATTAGTTCCTTGTCTAGACGGTCGGTTCCGGCAAGGACAAGCAGCCGCGCCGTCCGACAGATAAGAAAGTTTGCCGAGAGACCCTCAAACCAACCTAGCGGTAGGTTAGCCTTGAGCCAGATATGTGTGACGGTTAGAAACACATACTCCGCCAGAACGGCGCTGTTAGACGCAAGGGTGTTCTCCAAACGTAAGCCGGGACGAGGGGTGAGGTGGAGTCCGAAGGCTTGATGATATTGGGAACCGAGACGCGCGCGGAGAGTGGGTTACGGATAGCCTTGGTGTTGAGGTGCCATTCGATGGCTTCCTCTGGGCTGTCGAAGCCGTCTGGCCGAGCGTTGAGGATACTGTTCATGTGAGGTAAAGCATCCAGCGCAGATCCTGTAAGACGGTTGGTGAATTAATGGCATGCGAGATGAAGTTGTCCCGCACCTTCGACAATGTCCAGTACAGCAACACCGGCGACATGGAATTTAGATTCCAAGATCAACGGACATGCTCGAACGACTACAGAGCCGCCCATACTATGTCCTACAAGCTTGGATGTGTCAAATTTAGGCCGTCTGGGCATGCAAACTGACGCACAATGAGAACTGGCGCGGTCGCGGGATCTTTGAAGAAGGTCTTGACTAACGCAGCGAAATCTTGAACAAGGCTGACTTCCGAGAGGTCGCTGTCATCGTGTGATTCCATAGCAGTGGTACGCCCTGCATATAGGATTCCGGTCAATGCACGCCCTGAGAATTGGATTGGCACGCACCATGCCTTCTTGCGTCGACGGACAGTACCCCACATTCTCCTTTAGTCATTGTGACAATTTCCTGGGCCATGCAGGCGAAGCTGAGCCCGGAATACCCCGCGCCATGGTGGCATACCATGACAGCACCGTCCGCCGTCTTCGGGGGAGTGTAGTACACGCGAAAGTCCAGGCCGCGTTCGGGCACTTCAACCATGAGCGCCTGTTCGAAGTATGTTGCGGCTGAAATAGGCGTGTATTCTGGATTTGGGGCCTTTTTTGTCCTGGTTTTCGGGGTCAGACGCGGCCTGTGAGCAGCATCGTTGAGCTATGAAGCTGCTATCACAAAGTGATCATCGCGACGAACATCGCTGGAGGGCCAAGTCCTTGGCCGGGAAGCGCGCCGAGACCGTCTGTCTCTTCTTCCTCTTCGTCACCATCGTCTCCAGGTAGGGTAGCAGGTAGTTTGGCCAGGCGCGCATTCATCGCGTTGCGGTATAGATCAGACATGGCGGTCACAAGTCGAGATACGCGTCGATCGATCGACCAGTCGAGTGGCATAGAAAGAAACAAAATATGCGCAGAGACGCTTCAAAGTAGCGATATTTCATATACGCAAACTTCTGTGCTTCATGCTCGAGTAGGATCGGTCCTTTCCCAATTCCCAGTGACATAGAAATGCAACACCGAGGTGAGAACAGGGTGGGACTTGTCACATTTTGGGACTGTAATGACTTGCCCATGCTAAACCCTCAATTAAGGTTATTGCTTCTGTGCGCGAGTACACACACTTGTACGTGAGCAGGCGCTTCTTCCGCACCACCTGATAAAGTCATCCGACCGACGTCTTGACTATCGAAGTTATTCGTGCAGCTGCATGCGGCATACTCAAGGATCAACTTGATACCACGGGAGAGAGGTGATACAGGTTTTAAGCCTGTATACAACTCGCAGAAGCCTTCTTTACGATGTGATTAAAATCCCACAAGACCGTAATGACCGACCGACGCCGCCAAACTGGCACGGTGGGCGCACGTAGTAACATTATAGTAGTACATAAAGCTGGCCGTGTAACTCTGGAACGCGGTTCGCATGATTCCAGACTGCGAGCTTGAGCCAACGAGTGTCTCTAATCGGTCTCTAAGTGAAGTTGTTGAGTTTGAGCCGCGTGCTGTTGAAACACGACCGGCGCTAAACCATTTATAGTAAACATTGTCGAGCACTGGGAGCCTTGTAATCTTGACCAACCCGGGGTTGCTACCTTTGCGCATAGTCTACGAAGCAGGTCATGAGCCCCAGCTGCTCTTTTTGCGAGCGTACTGTATCCACACCAGTGCTCGCAGTCCTTGTTGGGAGCAGATTCAAGCCCACGATAATTTCTAACCTGTCCGTAGGTTGCATGTACAAGGACGGTAGGAGGTGCTCCTCGCTGCCAATCACAATACCTTTCGTAAGGACCATCAAGCTTTCAAGTACCAGCAAATGGCATCTTGACAATCCCGGTACTAATGTCGCACGTTGGTTGGTGCATACTTATCAGCACAAACAATACTAATGTCGGCGGACTATTGTCGCTTTCGCCATGCCTATCGCTGGAGATACCTCGACACTCCTGGCGCCATCCAAGGAAGACGCAATCGTATACAAAGACTCTTATGAATACATGGGTAAATAAATAACAAGAAAGGGAAAGCGTCCGACCATGTTGAACTCCGACTGGCCTAATCGTCGCCAATGTCAACATTTTAAACTCTCACCACACCGGAGGACACGATGGTCGCGCGGGCGCTTGGCTCGCCCGACGGGCTGCCCAATGCCTCGATTTGCTTCACGACCTCCATCCCTTCAACGACCTCTCCGAAAACAACATGCCGACCGTCCAGCTTTTTACCAAAACAGAGATGTCAGCAATGATACTAGTGATTGACTGAGAGCGCACCCAGGGTGTTTTAACCGTAGTGATGAAGAATTGAGAGCCATTCAAGTTAGGCCCGGCATTCGCCATCGAGAGCAGGCCAGGCTTCGTGTGCTTTCGCTTGAAGTTCTCATCTGGAACGCAGTGTCATGAGATACCGACACGGAATAAAAGAGCGCTGTGTAGATGGGAGGTAGATAGAGGACGTACCGCGAAACTTGTCGCCGTAGATAGAATGTCCGCCTGTGCCATTATGTGCGGTGAAGTCGCCAGTTTGGATCATGAACTGAGGTTAGAGATATCAGCGCGCGAGCATGGGGGCAAATACGACCGGGCCGTACCCCTGGGATAACACGGTGGAAGTGGCAGCCCGTGTATCCGAAGCCGTGTTGCATGGTTGCCAGTTCTCGGAAGTTGCGCGACGTATGGGGACATATGGAGTCGTATAGCGCGAATACCACTGTTCCTACTGGCGATCCGTTGATAGTAATGTCGAACTAGAGTACAGGTAAGTACTGTATGGTCGACAACAACAATCCTATAAGCCCTGACATACATAGACATTAGGGCGAATACTATAGTGGAATTGTGAGTGGCGGGTTAAGAGATAGCAAGGTGGTCATTGTTGACTCACGATGCCATGTTTAACCTAGTCCAAACGAGAATGGGGGCAAGTGGACAGGGAGGGGTGACCGCTGGGGAGTTTGAAAGTCCCTCACCTGCTAGGTGAGCCCTTTTATACTTTCCCGGACTCTGAGCGCGCGACCTGATCAAAACACGGCCCTGAGAATACGGTGACTACCTATCCCCATTCGTAGACTATCTTGGCCGTTTCCCTCACGGGACTCGGCATAATCCGACTGGCATCGGCGCTGGCCGACTCCGCCCTCACCACCGACTCCGCTCGGCGCTGCCCTCTGCGCCTCCGGCCGCACGCCGCCATCCCAGCGGGCCCGACAGAAATTATCATCTGAGTCTGTCGATGCCCACAATTACCCAATTGGCCTTGAACGGGACTGTGTCAAGACATAGGGTAGCTTGTCAGTGGCCCCTGGCTGGACCCCATTCACTTTGGCGACAGCACGCCCATGTTATCATCGTACCCGACCCTTGTCCTGCGCCGCAAGATGTTGGAATGGATAGGATTTGCACGGGGAGGCTCTCCCAAGGGTCGGCAACCACTGCATTGTTCGATTCAGATGTTTAAATTTCGGCAGGTCCCGCCCGCGCGTGGAGAACTGCATTCCTGTATGACAGATTGTACAGATCTCTCCCTCCGTTTCCATGTCGCATCTTCGAAAATTATGCGTTATCCCCACCTCAAGTAATACCCGTCCGAATCCGAAGGCTTTTTTTCTATCGATAACTCACCTTGGACTCGAAGAAGGTTCCCATTCCCGGGCCCTGCGCGCACAAAAATTCATTATGCACATCCCACGCTTGCGACGGACTCCAACCAAGGGGGCGGTGTTATTCAATTTCGTCTCAAGGGACCCAGGTTGTGGGAGGAGGCGTGCAACTCGGGATCCGCCGGCTGCATGGGCGACCTGAAAAATACGCATACATATCTCAGGGATATCGAGTGGTTCAACTTCGCCACACAGGCATCCGCACGATTCCGAGATGTCAGAAGTGCAATCGCTTCCTATGTTCTATCTCTCATCATCCAACGCCCATAATATTCTATTCGGACTGGGTTACGAATCCGGAGTAACGTCCTCGAGCTTGAGGAACTACGTGCAAAGTGTCGACGTGTTGACAGTGGCCTAATACTTTATCGTAGGTTCCTTTTCATGTCGCTTGGGACCATAGATCACGAGTGCAGACTGCAGGTGCTGGGAAATGAGTCATTCTCCCATCGCACGGACTTCATCTGCGACGTGCTGAATTATTGTACGTACTCAAACGAGTCCAGGGAACATCTGTTTTGATTGAGTCTACGGATTCATAGTCACCGAACCTACTCGGCAGCACACATTGTGCTTTGTCATACAAACCTCGAGGTAAAGATGTACGATTGAACTATCGGTTTCTTCGCCTTTGTATTGGTCATGCTCACGTCTGGACCATCTCTTTGGTGAATATTACGCGTAGCCTTGCTATCAGCGCGGATGTTCTGCCGCATCAGCTACCACCCTAACACTCGAGTTTGTGCCGTTATAAGTGGCGGCATTTACATCAAACACCACTCAGTAAAAACTCGAAGGGTCGAAGTAAACTACGTGTTGCATACATTCCATGGATTCTAGGGTGCTGAGACGTCAATGAACCTCGCAAACGACCGACAAGCTAATAGACACTGTTTGAGAAGGAATCCGCTCCCATCCGTTTGTATAAGTTGCTGCTTTGCACGTAATGCTACTATCGCTAAATATCATTGACTTCGCTCACTTTTCCTACTGGTACACTCATATTATCTTAACCGACCTTGAAGCGAAATCCGACTGGTTGGAATACAGCATACAGCATCGTATTCATTAATATACAAGCGGTCGGCGAAATGGCCTAGACGGGCCCCGGAGGCACAATTGTCCCCACGAACCACGTTTTCCTTTCTGCGCTGCTCGGAGCTTTTTAAAGCCCGTTGCCCGAGAATCGTAATCTATGAGCTCTGCGGAGCAGTCACTGGGCACTGCTGGCGAACGGAGCAAATCTTGCATGCGTAGAACACACAAGGAAACCGCTGCCGATAAATTGGGGTGGTGGTGACTTATGAAGAAAGGACTGAGGAGCAACGGGCGTGTGTTGGGGTTCATCGAAGAAGAACAGGCGCGCGATTATGAGCATTAGCCAAGAGGGTGGTTAAGAAATGTATTTGACGGAAGCTAGTTTCTTAGGTCGATTCATATGTGAATGAGATGCAGTATCATTGTGTGGATAGGGTTGTTGTGCCACTGGGAAGGCAACGCGGCGCCATTGTACTACCCCTCGTTTTATCTTTTGGTGGGCGGATTTGTTCACATGCATTAGCGGCCGCAAGACTTCGACGTATTCTCGTGTCAATAGTCACAGTACGCTTAGGTTCGGGACTGTGTTGCAGACGGTCACTGGCATGGGATGTGAGCTCACGATCTCAATTCTTGGGGTGGCGAAGAGGAGTTCATGGGCACTCCACGAAGTATGATATTATGTGCGCCTGTTTTGCGATGTACCATATGACTACCTTGGGGCCTCCTACAACGCATGAGGAAGGTAATGAATGTCGAGCACACTTGTTCTGATGTTTGATGATGAAGTAGGCAATGGTTGCACGAGACAATTCACAAGATTGAGTCTGTGCGCCCGAAGCCGAAAACTCTAATGACATGTTTATAGCCAAGCATAAGGGACTCAACTTGCTCTTTCCGGATTCTGCGATTGTAACACACCAACCTTCCTACGCTGATTTTAACGAGGGTGAAATGCCAGTAGAATCATGAATTGTCTCTTATTCTATGGGAAGCAAAGCCTAGCGAGTTATCCCTTCTCCCTGAGTCAGGAAAGTAGGTGAACGGAAATTGTTAGAGCTGAATCGGTCGCTGGTACCAGTAAGGCCAAGCGGCAAACGTCCGGAGAGTCACAAAGGCGCCAAATTTTCAGCGTGGACTTTTCAGAAGGTGTCCCAACATTTTTGGATGCTCTTAAAAGTAGTCATCTCGGTGTGAAGAACGACGAAAGAGATCAAGTTCACGGTGATCGAGGAATGTGGCGCCCCCTTCTCCGGGCCTCGGTCCAACAGATTAGGAACGCACTAGCACGCCTGTCTTGCCTCCGACCTTCATTTCCGGGCACATTATGGCCTCCAACATCGAGCTCAGAGGCACTGCCGACCGGATTTACGGCTGTGGAGTGCTGCGCTGCCAGCGGCACGTTACCTTCCTACCATCACGACGGGATCAACTCGCCGCTTAATCTTTCCCTCTCACCACCTCGGACGTCGTTGAACGACTCGCGGGACGACCCAGAATCTTTCGCTGGACGATGGCTGTGGAAATGGCACAATACGAACTTCCCAGACACCGCAACCCCAGTCACGACCAAACATGGGCCACACCGATTATAGGCCTCAATTCACATCCATATCCACCTGGCAGCGTCCCTGCATCAAATTCTGCTGTGTTCAACGATAGGAATGTCTCGAGGACGCCGAGTCCAACGCCCAGCGAGCAGAAAGAATTGGGATCGGGTGCCATTGATTGGAAGTCCATGGCAAGCTGGCGGTTTTGGCTACGGAGGGAATGGCTTTGTGCGTATCATTTATGCTTGATTCTGTTTTTCTGACGTTGCCAAGGGTATTATGTGGCATTTGTGCTCATTATGGTCATTACTGCACTTGTTACTCTGTACCACAAGCAGATTGTAGAATGGCTCACCCCCGTAACTGAATGGATGCACGAGTGCGTTGACCTTTCCCACATCATTCTATTGTCTCACTGGCTGTAGGCTGTCCTGGGGCTGGGTCATTCCAATTCTTGTTCTATTTGTGATATCGTTCCCCCCTCTCTTCGGTCACGAAATCGTCGCCGTCCTTTGTGGACTGGTCTGGGGACTCTGGATTGGGTTCGGTATTGTCTGTGCAGGTACCTTCATTGGCGAAGTTGGCAATTTCTAGTGCGTATTCCATATGCCCTCTGGTCGTAATTAACAATATCGCAGCGCTTTCAAGTACTGCTGCCGTGCTCGCGGCGAAAAGCTTGAGCGTACAAACATAAGCTATGCCTGTCTAGCGAGGGTCGTCCGCGATGGAGGTTTCCGAATAGCCCTTATCGCTCGTTTGAGCGCTATTCCTGGTCACTTCACCACCGCTGTCTTCTCAACTTGTGGCATGGGCATCTTTGTCTTCTCCATAGCTGCCATTCTCTCTATGCCGAAGCAATTCATCACTGTCTACCTCGGCGTTATTCTACACCAGTCATCATCTGGCACGCAGGATACCAAGTCGCGCATCATTTCCGATGTTGTTATTGCGGTCACCTTTATCATTACTATCGCTGCGATGTGGTACATCTACCGCCAGATGAACAAAGTCAAGCCCGACATCATCTATGCGCGGCGCAAGGCCAGACAGGCGAAAATGGCCCGCGCGGCAGACGGCACATCACCGTACTCGTTCACTCCCGACTCGCAAACGTCGGAGATAAACCTCATCACTCCTCGTCCTCAGTATTCCTTCACTCCCAAGGGTACATCCACAGGCTCATCGCCAGTGTCTACGCCATATGCGCCTTACAAACCTACGCGCGCAAATAGCTACGGTTACAGCAAATCCGAGGACGCGATGTCCTCTTCAGATCACTCAACGACTGAGATGATCCCTGAATCGAGGGAGAGCGTGGATGTGACCTGGGACTCAGGACGACCAGAACCTTATGCACCGCCAGGGATCCCACCATCCTACGGGGCCCATCCATACGCGACCGCGGCACCGGTTCCCGTAACACCTACTACGCCTCGCGCCCCACCTACAGTCCCTTCACTTGAACAAACACCCTATGCTCGACGTGGACCGTCCCACCCAGCACTGCGAACCGGCTCGCATTCCCCATCAGGTCCTACTGCCGCGGAGGCTTACGCCGCATCATATACCTCGTCCCCTCAGATGTCCTATTCTACCTCTTCGCCTGCAACAATACCGTCGACGCCAACAAGATATGCACCGCCGGTGGGCACTCCAGGGATGTACAATCCCGACGCGCCAGATGACCCCAGAACGCCGCGTGCGCGCACTGGGTTCCATGAAGTCGAACCGACGATGCAGTCGTATCACACGGCAGTGGAGTCTCAACCACCGCCGAGGTACTTCTAGTGGTGGTGGGCACCGCCAGCCAAGTGATCGGCCATCAACCCCGGTCCGCTTGGCAGAGCGGGAAGCACTTTTGGCGCCGATGGATTTATGGGTCCTGGGCGACTCGAATCACTTAGCTCAAAGTGTACAGTCTTAATAAAATGATTTATCAAATATTCTCTTGCCTTCGAAATTTCGATAAATAATCTATACCTCGTGCTCGAGGTGTATGCCCTACAGCAACTAATTCCGAAGCAAGGAGCAAGGACTATGAAAAATAAAGTAGAGGCAAGAAAATTTTCTTTGAGCATATAGGCACATATTTTGTCGATAAGGATGCTGATTCTGGGCGAGGTCAACTCACAAAAACTTAGCTTAGTGTCTAGTGGCTACATATTGGAGGTTTAACAGGTACAGAACTACCATTTTTTGGTGTTGAGCTTCGCATATGCGCTACAAGTATGTTTGAATAATGACTCCAAGATATACAGGCTATAGCGAAGCTGTAATCACAATGTGAAGGGTGCCACCCAACTCGATCATGAATTGATCTGCTTCTTACTTCCCGCCGCCGCGACAGCTTGTGCGTATTCTAACGAACTGACTCTCCTCTGCTGTTTTCCACTATCGTTTTCTTCTCTCTTCTCTCCCCTTGGCTGTTGTTTCTCTATGCTATAGCCCAGCATGGCACGCTCAAAGGCTCAGAGGGCACAAACACGCAAGATTGCGTCTCATGGAGTCGAAATGAAGACTTGCAAAATCCAAACGTCCTCTCGCTCTCTCGCTTCCGTCTCTTCCTCGCTGGCAGTGTCTCCTGCTACAAGGACTACTCGGTCTGGTCAACATCCTCAAATGGCACGCATATATCAGCTCGAAAAGGAAGCGCTGAATCTGGCTGACGATGTCTCGAAACTCACTGAAAAATGCTTGTCTCTCGAACTCCAGCTCGAATCCGCTCATAAAACTACACATTCATCTGGTTCTAGCGCTAGTAAATGGTACTCTGAGGTCAGAAGTCTTCGAAAACGCATGAAGACATCCGAGTGCACCATTGAAACGACCGCTCGACAAGCCGCACACGACGCCGAACGCATAAGCGACCTTGAGAGAAGTAACCTCGCGCTTCAAGGTGAAGTACAGCGGCTCCATGGGACAATATCCGACCGGAATCTCCGCCTACAACATGCTCATAAACAGCTCACTCTGGCGCGTTCTGAATCTCGAAAGCTGTGCCGCAAGAATCTTCGTATCTCCCGTGCTCGTAGCATCGCTCGTCTCGAGGCCCGGGACGCATCAGCGAAGCGCACCTGGAAACTGATGGAGAAAGGTGTCTACACCACTGGTACTCGAGCGCTTGTACGCGAACTGAGGAGCTGTGGATGTAGCCGGGCAAATATTGGGAGGGCCATCGCTGCCTGTGGAAGAGCTGCGCAGCTGACGCTGGTAGGAAATGTGAGTCGACGGACAGCTACGAGGTCGATTAAGGAGGGCGGGATTGCCGCAAAGGTGCAGATTGGATATGAAGTTTCTCGTGTCCATGGTATGTGGCCTTCAAATACCTGCATTGTTTCCTGACCTCAGCCATATTAGCTGTAAGCGGGAGCGGTGATTCGACATCCCACAAGAGTGTCGACTACGGTGCAGAACACATTACGCTCCTTGCCCCAAATTACAAGGATCCTTCTCAGCCCGACATTCCAAAGACACGCGTGCTCGATATCTCCTCAAACCCGGGACACCGAGCTGAGCATCAACGGGACAAGTTCGAGCAGCACATTGGCGAAATTGGATCGCTGCTGGCCAACTGCCCATTTGCGAAGCGCTATGGCATCGTCTTCACCGTCACCTCGTTTCTCAAAGTACTCAAAGGCTGGAACAGCGACCATGCGCCCGACCAGAAGAAACTTGTTCGCTTGGTCATCGGTTGGAAGGGCACCGCGCTCAGAATTGAAATGGGATACGATGAGTTGATCGAGTTGGACACTGGGGAGGCGCAGAAGCTTCTTGACAACGTTCGTGATGTATGTGAGGTGTCCGCGGGTGGGAAAGAGAAATGGAAGGCTCTTCCGGACGAGGAGCGCAATACAATCCGGAAGGCGTCGATGGACGCGTTGGCTTTGCGCCTTGGAGAGGAGAGGTACCAGGCACTGTCCAGCGAGGACAAACGTGATATGGATCTCTTCTTTTGGGCTGGATGCAGTATGCACAAGGAGCTGAATTCAGTTGTCGGTGGTGCCGCAGAGATGTCGAAGCATTGGGATGAGTTTGACCTGACACCGCCGGTCCTCCTTGCCAACAAGGACAACGATGCAGCAATCGAGTTCGCACGAGCATCTGGAGAGAGCTCCGAAGCTAGCAGGCGCGCTGAAAAGGAGTCAAGTAAGTCAAACCTTGGCCAATCTAATTCTTCTCTGCTAATACATGTGTAGAGCGCGGTGCAGGCAAGTTTATCCAGCTTGCGGGAAGCTACTTTCGAAACAAGGATGACAAGAAAGGTGCGCACGATGACCATCGTGACTTCTTCTATGTACATGTTGGGGAGAATACACAGTTCCCCGACATCGCCAACTCGCGGTATCACACAATCTGCCTAGGTTGCGTTCGCGTATTCAAGTTCCTGGACCAGTATCGTCTCTTCATGGCCCAACAACGCGACCGCAAGGGTGCCGCAAACTTCAGTCACATGGAGCAGAATGTGAACAAGTCTCTCTACGATACACCTACTATCGAAGAGGCTGTGTGCTATGGCATGTACTACATGCTCATCACTGGCTCGTATGCTATCGCAATGCGTGGTGGTGGTACTAGCAACGCACTCAATATGCTCGAACAGGGACCATTCCACGAGAATGTGCTCAATCACGTTCGCCGCCTCATCACGAATCCGCTCTGTATTTTCGGATACGGAACCGAGTCGTCTGACGAGCTCTTTGAATCATCCGTCTTTCTCGCGGGGGAAAAGGTACACGGGTGGCTCGATGTTGACTTTGTCGATGCCGTTCTCGCCAAGCATCGGTTGGGCGATCTCCCCAACCTTATTCCTCTTCTGACACGCTTTCTAATTGGGACTCTCCAAAAGTGGATCGAGTTCACAGAGGAGTTTAGACCTGGGGGTGCTATTGCGACCGCTACTGCCGCGGAAAGGCAGTCTGTCCACATTCCCACTGCCAACGATGCGAACGAGGGCTTGTTGGGGTGCATGCGGCGGACCTTACGAGCCAGCAGTGTCACCATTGGCCAGTTCTGTCTCCAGGCCATGTACACTTACAACGGCACACAGGATTTCATGGATGCACTCTTTACCGAGGAGGACCACCGCTGGTTGCTCAAGACATGTCGCGAGATTGATCGTAGCGGGGAGGAGAAGCGACGACGCGAGGGGCTTGTTGAATACGGGAGGATGAAGGCGGTGGAGCATCGCAAGAAGCTGGCAGCCAGGGCAGATGCTATGGCGGAGAAGGCACGGATTGTCAAGGAGACGGAGCTGTGCTTGGACCGCACCGAAGTGGACAAGATGACGAAGGACCAGCTTCAGAAGCAAATCAACGTATGGCGGACCATTTTCGACGATGTCGCGAAGGCAGGCGCAATCAAGAACCGTCCGGAGAGGCTTTGTGAGGTTGTGAGGTGCATGGAGCGGTATCTCGACGATATGGACACTGCAGCCACTGGGAGCGGTGAAAAGGACACGAACAATGGCTCTTTGGATGACGATATGGATGCTGATGACGAGTGATGTATGTATACTGCGAGCGTTTCGATACTAATGCTTCCCATTGTAATTGCTTACCCTACCAAGATTGTAATATTGCTATAACTTGCTGTATATTTTTTTCTCAATTTTTTCCTTTGTTCATATGATAAAACATTGTAATTCGACCGTTTTGCACTCCAAGGTTTTTCTGTCGACGGTACAAGCAGTGCTTAACGCAGGCTGAGCGCGACTGTGCCGAAATTTCCCACGTGGTTGATGACTAACCCGGACCGATCACTTGGCTGGCGGTGCCCACCACCACTTCTAGACGCTAGATAAGTATTGTATGTCCCCGTATTTTTCATGCTGTACATACGATACCCACTACCTCCATGATTTGATCACAGCGCTCTCACCCTCTCTTGTTCCCACTCCTCCTCCTCCTGGAATTCATCTATACGTGCGGCTGTTGTCAGTTGCGGCGCTCTACATTGGTATATAGTTCTCTCTGTTTGGACACTGCTTGTGCCATCTCTTTCCGTTGTAGTCTGGACTATTGTATATTTTGCGCAATAAATGGAACTGGACGTACCCTTCATGTGCAATTGCCTGGAATTGCCAGCCTTTTTGCTTGCGAGGGACTCGATAAGCTATTGATTATGTGCATGGGCAAGCTGTTCCAGAGCTGTTCCTCGGAGAAGATACTAGTCGGCTTGCAAGCACAGGCTGCCATTATTTGATTATGACAGCTTTGGCAGAGCGAGCGTGGGTCACTTGCAGCTGCTACTAGCAACAGTCAGCGATCGATGAATGCATAGTGACTGTTCTTTAATCTCTAGGTGTCACTTGTCGCAATCATTTCGGGGCATAACCTTAAGTGACATATCCTGTAAGTACAGATCATTTTCGATCATCGTCTCTCTTGAAGAAGACCTTCATGTCATGTCCCCCTCAATTATCCAACCACCAGGGATTCCTCCGGAGCTTTTATCTTCTATCTTCAAACACGCATGTGACGACCGCTTGTACATTCACAACCTTGGCGACCTTCCATTCCAATGTACTATCGTGCAGGTGTGCCGACACTGGCGAGAAGTCGCCCTTGGAGACACTCGACTGTGGTCGAACATAACCATGAACATTGCTCACGCCAACGGTGATATTCCGAGATGGTGTAACGCATCTGTCATCCAACTGCTTGCCTTTGCAACCCAGCATGCCCGAGAATCACCACTGAACATGGTCCTGATCTTTGTGGATAGCACAGAAGAATCTAAAACAGGTGCAAGTCGTTTGTGCCCTCTCTTTCCGGCACTCCTGGCGACATTAGACCGTTGGCACCGACTGTGCGCTTTGTTGTTTGTCCAGAACACAAGCCAGCTTCCGATAGGCGAACTTTGCGCCAAGGCTGGGAATTTGGAGCGATTAGAGCTCAAAATCCATCAACTTCCGAGGCTCAAGGTGATTACAAAGGGCGGGCCATCTCTTCGCCACGTTGCATGCCAGTGGACGCCAGACCTTGTCCTTCCGTGGGGGCAACTGATAGAACTCATTCTCGAAGTGGAAGATTTGCCTTGTCTCGTGGATCTTGAGGCCTGCTGCAGCCTGGTATGGTTCTATCTGAGGCTGTCAAGATGGACCCGCGCAACGGCATCTGTCACCCGTATAGTCACCCTTCCGCTAGTAACCACGTTCAAGACCAACTCCCCAAGGATACTCGACATGTTTAACCTTCCTTCCGTCGTAACTCTCGGTTTAGAAGGCGCTGCTATCGCCCATGCGAGTACCGAGAACTTCGTTCACCGCTCTCGATGCTCGGTCAAAACACTTCTAGTCAAACATGTGTTCGACAAAGACCTCGACCGTGTCATGACGGTTCTGCCATCCCTCACTTCTCAAATCAAGCATCTCGTCATCCACATCCGGCAAAGTCGCGTAGGCGCTACAGAACCTAGCGTAATGACTGTCCTCCGTAAACTCGCCGACCCCAGCGTTGCGACCCAGATGGAAACTTTGCGCATTAGGTCCAACTCCTTCGATGCTCCCATGGATGTAAACAGCGTCCTTGCGTCCTTGTCCGACGTCGTTCGCGTGCGGCGGGAATGTAAGGACCCCCTGGAACGTGTTTTCCTCAAGATTTCTCGATGCGCACGGCTTTCTGAAGGCGACCCCACCAATTTGGAGATCCCACCAAAGCTCATCGAATGGAATGACGCGTGCAGGCCTATAGTTGGGATAGATGTTGAGGTTGAGCTCGGTAAACACCATGCAATCTGCTTGGGATTCTCTCTCACCGTGTCACAGCGAGGGGTGACAAGACTGTGTGGAGTGGTCTTCTACCAAATCCTCGGGGGATGTCTATGCTACCTGCAGAGCTGAGCAAAGCTCCGTGCGAGCCAAGCATTGCTCCATCGTTTAATTGGGGCGATTGAATTTGAATGCAATTTTTTTTGACTGTCTACCCGTACTCTGCTCCGTTGAAAGCTTATGGTCCTCCAGGGCGACATTGTTTTCTGGCTTGGTACTTGATACGACTCTTGCCACTGGTTGCCACTGAATGCGATAAGTATACGTCAGCATTTGATCGATCACCATTTCTTTCTCTTCTTAAGACGTTCATGTATCATGTCTCTCTCAATTGTCCACCCACCCGGAATTCCCATTGCATTTCCTGCGGAGATCTTATCTTCTGTATTCGAGCATGCCTGCGATGATTCATTGTGCATCGACAACGACGGCGCGCTTCCCTTTCAATGTACTATCGTCCAGGTATGCCGTCTCTGGCGGGACATCGCATTCGGAGACACTCGGCTGTGGTCAAACATAACCATGTATATCACTTACTTCGACTGGGGCCATGATATTCCGGCACGGAGTATAGCATCTGCCATCCAGCTATTTGCCTTTGCGACCCAGCGCGCCCAAGAATTGCCACTCGACCTTCTGCTGAGACTCGATGCCTCAGATAGAGACAGATTGCCTGATGCGGATCCTCCGGAGGCAGTCTTGAAGGCCCTGCTTGCGACATCAGCGCGTTGGCGCCAATTTTCGGCTTACTTGGAGACACCTGAAGACACGATCCTTCTCCAAATGGGCCAAATTCTGGACAGAGCCGAGAATCTAGAGAAATTGGAAGTTTTTACTCTTCCGCTTCCAAAGCTAGGGATGGTCACAAAGTGCGGACCGTCTCTTCGCCACGTTGCGTGCCAGTGGGCCCCACACCTCGTCCTTCCATGGGGGCAACTGATACATTTAGAGCTCAAGTTCAAGATCGAAGTTCAAGATTTTCATCATATCTCGGATCTCGAAGCATGCCATGACCTGCGATGGCTAGATCTTGAGCTCGAGCTGTTAGAGACCGAGATAGCTGTACCCAATGTTGCCCGTGTGGTCACTCTTCCTTTGGTTTCCACATTCAAGACCAACTCCTCAGATGTAATCAACATGTTCAACCTTCCTGCTGTCGTGACCCTCGGTTTGCGAGCTGGCGCAGTCGCTCCTGCGAGTGTTGATAGCCTCATTCACCGTTCTCGATACATAGTCCGCACTCTCTTAATGGATGAGGTGTATTACGAAGAGCTCGACCATCTCATGAAGGTCCTTCCGTGCCTCGCCTCTGAGATCAAACATCTCAAAATCGATATGCAACAGCACAGATATCCCAAAAAAATCGGTATCATAACTCTCCTCAATCTGTTCGCCAACGTCGACATTGCCACGCGAATGGAATCACTGTGCATTGAATACTATTCTATGTGTATTCCTGTCGACTTAGACCACATCCTCGCGCGCTTGTGCGATGTCATTCACGGACGGTTATCCTGTGAGCAGCCTCTTCAACGTGTTTTCCTCAAGATACATCTGCAAGGGGTGAGTTGGCGTCGTCGGCTTGAGGGCCTCATCACGGCATCAGATATTCCACCAAAACTAGTCGAATGGAATGATGCGTGTAGTCCTGTCGTCGGGATAGATATTGAAGCTATGCCAGGTGAGTGGCAGTATCCAGCATGCTCGGAGCTCTGATTTCTCAACGCGTCATAGCGAGGGAGAGCGAAAGGACCTATAAGAACCTTTTACCAAATCCTCGAGGAGCTTTCACTCTACCTGCAGAGCTTCGCAGAGTGCCGGGCGAGCCAAGTCTTTGTCCGTCCTTTCATTGGGGTGATTCGCTGTGAGGGTATGGATGTCTGGTGTATGTATGCTCTACTTTAAGATTCAAATTGCATTATTCGCCGTTCACCAGGTCTAATGTACGGATGCAAGATATATACTATTTTACATCAACTATTTCATTCATAGGCATTAGGCACGGTCAAAGTGGGTGCGATTCTGGATATTTTAAAATAAATTTATAGTATTTGAGATACTATAAATTTATTAGTATTTTTATTGGGGGCAGGATCAGCTCCAGAGCTGATCCTGCACTAGTATTTTATATTAGTATAAATATTCGACAAGAGCTGTGCACAGCGCCTTCACGTGCCGCCGTTCCAGCGCCTTTCGTTCCCGCCATCAACCGATCCCGCATTCCCGCCCGGGACCCTGCAAAATGCCGCCCTGGCCGCCACAAAGGCTTGAAAAATTGGACGAAGGACGCGCTGTTGAGCTCGGCATATACTCCAGCTTTTTGGGCTACAGCGGCGCTGCTGTGGCTATGTGGCATGAATCAGTGCCAGTGGCGGCGGATGCGAGCAGCGAAGTCGAAGGGGCTGCGTCCCCCAACACAGTGGATGGCAGGCTTTGAAAAATATACATGTAAAAAATCATGCTGTATAAACAAAAGGGTCGTTCAACCCCCATCACGATTCTGGGTACGATTCTGAATTAATCATAAACTCAGAATCGAACGCAGAATCGCGAGTAACATCCCCACTTTGACTGTACCTAATATACCTCCCCTTCCCACACATCTGCTGCCACCCACTGTTACCGACTTGTCACTCCAAAAGCCAGTCCGTATCGAGGACAAGCACAGTGCTTTCAACCTTTGCACACCATAACGCACTTGAGTCGGATACTTAGCGCACTGATCAAAATTGCGCGCCAGGTCAGTATATATTCTACCAAATCCGAAATTTGATCACTCGGCATAACCCTCATTCGCACACGGCCCTTTCTTCAATGTCTCCCTCTCTGACAATGACGGTGACCGTGAGGACAGCTAGCTGCTACGGTAATGCAAAAGCCGCGGTGTCTAGAGGCAGAAAGTTGCAAGAATGTACCGTTTACTTCTTCACCGATTTGAAGCTCGAGGCTTGGCTCTCCTCGGGAATCGCGTACAGCGTCCTTCGTGCATACAAGCCGTTCCGACATGAAACTTTGCACAGTTGACATATAAAGTGTGTTGCCACAGTATATTCCCAGTATATGGCATATGCTCGACTACTGGATCAACAGGCGCACTGTGCGCAAGTGGAAGCGCTGGAGTGGGCAGTAGTACAGCTAGCAGAAGTACATGTGGGGATGAATAATAAAATAATAATATTACGGCCTGATCCTAAAGAGAATCTGCCGGACGCAGCCGTCCACTGCCGAGGATCCTTCCCTACCAAGGGGTCGGGCCCGAACAGCTTTCGACAACGCCTCCTTCCAACCCAACCCCGCCCCGTCCCAGAACCTCTCCGAAAATCTTAATAATAGTTAAACATGTGTAGAACCGCCACTAAGCCTCCCCTTCTCCATCGCTATCCGCATTGGCCGTTTCGGGCGCGATCTCCATCGGCAGAGCGCTCAAGCAGTCGAATACCTTGCCAGTGTGGTAGGCTAGGCGTCCTAGCTCCCGTAGCATACCCGGTGAACCCTCAAACAGGACGCAGCGCAGCACCCGCCGCGCTCTCCCGCGGACGTTCCAATCCAAATCAGGACGCACCTCCTCCATGAACGAGGAGAAGGCGACGCGGTACGGCACGAGCGCAGGGGCACTTGCGCACTCCAGCAGGACGTGCTCAACCGTCTCCAGTTGGCCACAACCGAGGCGGCAGACTTGGTGCTCGAGGGGAACCGCAGAGTCGGGGGAGATACACAAATCGTTAGCCTTGAGCAAACACAGTTGCAGACGCCTACGAGTTGAACCTCCGAGCGCGTGGCGAAGCCGCGTGCAATCGTTTTTTGACAACAACTAGGTTCTTAAGTATACGTGCGTATGATTTGTGATTATGACGACTCACGAGGAGGGTGCGCTGAGTGAACGATTTCTCTTTACGGTTTGTTCATGCCGCTCGTCGGCCACCCCCCATCGATCTGTTTCTCACCCGGTCGAAATGGACCACCCGAATTTATTTCTTACCTTCCTTATACGGCCGAAACTAAACGTGGCTTTCACGTGGACTTTTCTGAAGCTTGGCGCCCAAGCGTGAGCCTCGCGTGGCCTAGTTGACCGCGATCAGATGTTGTCGACTCCCGCCCCAACCAGTCGGCCAACCTTTA
>KN880679.1:0-34934 GCA_000934385.1 Cylindrobasidium torrendii FP15055 ss-10
TTGGTTCTGTTCGAGGCGGGGATGCGTTGTGGACAAGCGGATTACTGGCTTGTTTCGTTTCTGGTCACTGTTTCGTTTCCGGGTGATCGATAGTAAACGTTTCCACCACCGCTGTCGCGCCTGGCAGGCAATGACGCATTGATGCGTCAATTCCTGCGTCAGACATCTTAGCGTCCTTGCCTCCTGTATTGGGTGCGGGGCACTCAAAAGGCGTTGATGACGCTTGTCGCGGAGATCTTGTTTTGCATCCACCATGGCAGAGAGCACTGGCAGGTTCTACAGGTGCGTTTGCGTGCCCAACGCGTTGGAGTGACATTTGACGCGTGAACAAGTGAGCGGAATCCCGTCCCAACAATTCAGACCTTCGAAAAGGCGCAAGAGCAGCAAGCAGCGGACGAAAAAGCACAACAAGTCAATTCCCCACCAGGCAGTCCCAGTACAACGCGTTCTTCATTTGGCCGCGATGCAGACACTTCGGCCAGCACGTCGGGCTCTTCTGACCCGGCAAACGAGAAGGCAGCCATGGTCGCCAAAATGGCAGGGCCCAAGGAGAAGCCTACCGACCGCGTCAAGCATCGCAAAGGCGAGCGCACCGTGAAGGATCCCACAACTGGTTTGGACACCATCATTAAGGACGCAGAGTTCAAAGGTGCGTGATATGAAGCGCATATATCCCAGTGACTGACGTTTTCTCAGACTTCAAACAATCTCCAGCCGAGCAGGCGCCCGCACAAGCTGCAGTCGACCCCGGACGCGTCGCACCCAACCCCGCACGACCTGGCAATGTCTCGCTCCATCCATACCTCCCCGCCCAGCCTCCGTCGCTTGCAGACCTGCTGCAGAAATTTGATTACTTGCAAATTGGCCTGGCCGTCTCGCATTTCATCGTCTGGTTCCTCTTTGGATTTCCTCAAGGCCGGTGGTACATACCCTTCAGCTGGCCATTCTTCTCTCTGGTTCTGCGCGGCACTCTCATTGGCGCTATGGGATTTGCCAGCATCACTGCCGTCAGCATCATCCAGCGCACCCTAGAGAAGGAGGTGGAAAGTGTTCGTGTTGATATGCACCGTGAGCGCGGCGAGAAGTTTGCACCGCCCACGCCTGAGTCTGCTGAATGGCTCAACGCTTTCGTTCGCACCATCTGGGCACTTGTCAACCCAGACATGTTCGCCTCCATCGTCGACATGATTGAAGACATCATGCAACAGTCTCTGCCTGGATTCGTCGACGCCGTCAAGATCAGCGACATTGGCCAAGGCGACAACCCTTTTCGCATTGTTTCTCTTCGCGCACTTCCTGACCGCCCCGCCGACAAGGAATACCCACGCGAAGAGTGGATTGACCAGGGCACAAACGATTTGTTAAGCAAGGCTGACGAGCTTCGCGAGAAGGGCATTGATGCCGACCAGTCTGGCGACTATGTCAACTTTGAGGTGGCATTTGCTTACCAGGCAAGACCGGGCAAGGGTTCGAAGACGCGGGCCAAGAACATTCATTTACTTCTCGAGTTCTTCGTTGGCCTGTACGATTGGCTCCATGTCCCCATCCCGTACGTGTTTTTGCTTGAGAACAGTGTCGATCTCTAACTTTCATTCAGAATATGGATTCAAGTCGATGGCATCGTTGGCACCATTCGTCTTCGTCTCCAATTCATACCGGAGGCACCGTTCATTCGCAATGTCACCTTCACTTTCATGGGTGTACCTGCCGTAGAAGTTTCCGCCATCCCCATGTCGCAATATCTACCCAACGTTTTTGACCTTCCTCTCATTTCCCGCTTCGTCAAGATGGCCATCGCAGCCGGGACTGCGGAGTTTGTCGCGCCCAAGAGTATGACCCTCAATATGCAAGAGATACTCAGTGGGGCTGCCATCGGAGGTGAGTTTAGCTTTGTCTATCACACAAAGTGAATGTCCAATCATTTCTAGACACCCGTGCCGTTGGCGTCTTCCTCGTCGTCATCCACTACGCTGAGGGGCTCTCCGCACAAGACAGTAACGGACGGTCTGACCCTTACATCGTCGCAGCATACGCCAAGGTATACCCAGATACATCTCGTCATTCACGACATACTCATACTCTGCAGTTTGGAAAACCTTTGTACTCAACGCGAATCATCCTCGGCGACCTCAACCCTGTGTATGAAGAAACAACCGCGCTCCTGGTCACCAATGAGGAAATCAAGTCGGACGAGGAACTTTCGCTAATGCTCTGGGATTCTGACCAGCACTCTGCCGAGTGCGTTGCTTTCCAATTCTTTGGTTCTACACTAACGTCTGGTTCAGTGACCTCATCGGCCGTGTCCAGCTGCCTGTCAAATCACTCATGGAGAACAAGAACAAGATGACGCGCCGCAAGGACGCTCTGGCTGGCTTTGAAGACGCGGATAATATGGATGGCATCCTACAGTATGTTGCCCTCTACCACTTCCGTAGGTCCGCTCACTCTGCTTTGCAGCTGGTCTATTGGATTCTTCGACAAGGTTCCTCTCAGGAAGGACCTCGAGCTACCACCTGACGCGGAGCATCAACCACCCGACATCACCAAGACCCCCGTTGAACGCGAAATACGTCCCGGCGACAAAGCTCCAAACCCTGGCGCTCGTGATCTACCACCACCACCTCCGGATGTGCAGCGCACTCGCCCTGATCCCGACTTCCCGTCTGGTGTCCTGAGCGTTGTCATTCATCAAATCAATAACCTTGAGAGGCAGAACCTTGGCGGGACATCAGGAAAGGAGCGCGAGGGACAGGCTGGACAGGACACCGATGACCCTTCTGAGCAGAGTGCCAACCTCCCTAGCGCGTATTGCGAAATTATCATCAACGATGATTTGGTCTATAAGACGTGAGTGCCAATACCTCGCTCTTTTTAACAGTTGCTAAAGATTGTCCACAGCCGCGTTAAGCAGTACACAACGATGCCATTCTTCGAGGCTGGGACAGAAAAGTTCATTCGCGACTGGGAGTCAACCGTTGTTCGCCTCGTTGTTCGTGATTCGAGGTTGAGGGAGAAAGATCCTATCCTGGGTGTCGTCAACCTCAAGTTGAAGGACTTGTTTGCTGGCAGTTCGGAGGTCACTCGTCTGTTCTCACTCACGGAGGGAATCGGTTTTGGGTGAGTGGAGATATCAATGTTGATGATTACAGCTTGCTTATTCTTGCCCACAGCCGCATGAACGTATCCCTTTTGTTCCGGGGTGTCAACTGCAAGCTTCCTCCTGCTGCCCTGGGTTGGGACACCGGTACTGTCGAAATCTTGGCACCCATATCGCTCGACATTTCCGCTCCTGTAGAATCGAGTCCTTCTCAACTTTCACCATCGAAGCTCTCTTCAGCCAAGCTTGTCCTTTCCACGACGGACAGCTCGGAGACTGTCCCGGCGTCTTCTTCGCCTGCGTCGACTGGGAGCGACATCGTGTGGGACTCCTTCGATGATATTCTGCGGCTTCCTGTGTATAGCCGCTACTCGACATCACTCACCTTCGAGGTCACTGGTGGAAGCTTCCTGCGCAAGAGTGCCATGGGTATGGCCGTGCTCTGGCTGAAGGATCTTACCGACGACATCGAGCAAGATATTGAGATCCCACTTGTTGTGAGCAAAGACCTCCGACAACTTCGTCAGAATGTTGTGTACGAGTTGGAGGGTGAAGGCATACTCAAGGGTCGTATGCACGAAGCGGTGGCGAAGACGCACGATGTCCATGTTGTTGGATATATCAGGACACGCATCAGGTTGTCGAGAGGCTTGGATGAGGATCATGAGAAGCATGCGAAGACACAGGCGAGGCGCCATGCCTTTGAGACTTAGTGCGTTGTCTATCTCTCTGCTCATCCGTCTTGGCTAACACCACTCAGTGACCATGTTGAGGGCGAGGCGCAGATAGCCGAGCGCAACTCGCACGCGAACGACGATGGTGTCATAGACAAGGACGAGCAGCGTGCACTGGATAAGGCGCACAAGAGGCAACTGGCGAACCGGCAGCGCGGTATCAATGGATTCCGGCCGTATAGGACTGGCATATGGATGAAGGAGGGCATCAAGAGTCGGCTGATGCCTGCGAAGGGGTCTGCCAAACGCGAACGTGAGTTCTTTGGCTCTACCCGTGCGAATGTTTTGAGGCCGACGTTGGATACCTTTGTAGCTGCTGTCCAATCCGAGGCTTAGGTTTTTGGTGGGAATGGACCTGTGCGCTGGATTGTGGCGGCGAGGATGAGGACACGATGAGGAACGGACTCGGACAAACAAGTCTGGTATATGTATGTTTTGTTGCATTTTTGTTGTACTTTGTACCGTGTATATCATGTTTGCTTCTTGAATTGGCCCTCGCGATTTTTCCTTATTATTGAGGAGTGACTGCTCAAACATTTAAGCTCAAACTGAGAGTCCATTCTAAGTGCTGAGGTTCCAATGTTCATAGATTTGTCTTCTTATAAGTTGTTCGATACTATACAGCAGCTTGGTCTGCCACTACGCCTTTGATCCATAGCCCACCCTATACAATTTCCAAAGTAAGTCCCCGAAAACTTAGGAAACTAGAGTCGAACATACCGCAGAGTACGCCGTCAAGGTTGCCTTTGGCCATACTTTGTCCATGCCCTGCCGCGTCCTCTTCCCCACTCCCGTGGCCTCCCCAAACCTTGGATCATTCCTCCATTCTGCTGGTGGCCTGCTCGATGGCGGTTGGGCCTTCTCGTCCAACACGAACGAGCTGAAGTTTTGTAGCAGTCGCACGAGCATGAACGACGCCTCATTGTACGCGAACTGCTGACCGAGGCAAATGCGAGGGCCAGCGTTGAAGGGAAGAAAGATGAATGGTCGAGGATGGAGATATTTCTTGGCGCGGTCGTCTAGAAAGCGGTCAGGGTCGAATTCTTCGGCGTCCGGACCCCAGAGGTCCTTTCGACGGTGCATTATCCAGACAGAGTACATGACGCTAGGAATTTCTAAGCCATTGTGACGATGGAGAGAATGAGATACGGACGGTGTGCGAGCGGGAATATAAATTGGCTTCTCGCCTGGAATTTCTGACGGCAGGGTTGTTGCAGAAATTGACTCCCTAATGTTGAATGGGACGACTGGGAACAGACGAAGGGTTTCTTCGATAATATGAATATGTATAGATCTTGTCTGGCGTGAATATAGACGTACCGTTCAATACAGCTCGAAGAAATTTCATCTCACGGATGTCGTCGAAGGTTGGCATGCGCACACTCCCGACTACCATCAGGACCTCCTCTCGTAGGCGTGTCATGACGTCTGGATACATCGAGAGAAAATACACAGCAAAGGTCAAAGTCGCCGCGGTGGTATCGCGCCCCGCCAACAGGATATTAATGGTCTCGTCGCGGACAAGTGTCGGATCGGACGTCTGCTTCAAGAGGTGATCTAACAATGACTCGTCATCATCGATACTCCCTTTCTCCGTGTCCGCGAACGTAGTGTTCTGCGATGAGATCCCATCTACTACACTGCGCTTGCGCCCCAGCGCCGCCTTGATGATGGGATCAACATAGTCGCGCACGACCTTCGCGTGCTCGGCCGTTGCGTCCTTCGTCATCTCGTAGAGCGGCCAGGACCATCCCTTCCGCTGACGTTCCGTGATAACATCCTGCCCCTTGAGAAACGCATCAGCGAATTGGCTCGTCGGGCTCTGAGGCCTTCCAGAAACAAAATGCGGGTATGGGAGTGCATCTTCGAGGCTATTCAGACAAGACCCAAAGAGAAAATCGGTTGCGGCGTCCATGGTGAAGCGTGCGATGATCTCTTGGAAGTCTAGGGCGTAGCCTTCGCGAAAACGGGACTTCATCTGGGCGATAACGGTGTTAGCGTAGCGATCGAAAAGTTCGAAGTGTGTGATGCGGTCCCGGCTGAAGAAAGGTCGAGCCATTGAGCGGTGGAATCTTTTGTAAGTACGTGGATTAGTCACAAACGCTGAGGATCTCGGGGGTTCACTTACTTCCACATGTCACCTACAGCTATCGGTCAAGCTAGCTCACAGAGAATTGAATGCAGGCGCACCATCCGCATTGAAGACACCGACACCTAAAAATGAATGCATGCTCTTTTGAAACCACGCTCCTATGAATATATTGAGCATTGCATTTGTAGCGCCTTGTAAATTCGTACCTTTCTCAAAATTGGAAAACTGAGTCGCAAGCATAGCCTGCATATGGTCGGGACTGGTTGTGAAGTACACGTTTGCCCAAAGGATGTGCATGTCAAATATTGTGCCTAGCTGCTCTTGCATCTCCACCGTGATGTCCGCTAGAACCCACCTGTGTTAGTGACGGCGGCATCCCAGCAAGAGCCTGTGTAACGCACCGAGATATCCAGACTTGAAACTATCCATAACGCCTCTCAGGATATCCAAATTGCCTAGGCGGCGTCCTCGGACACGCGGGGGGAGACGTGCACCCATTCTTTCAGCCTCGCGCTTCCATCGCCATTCACCGTACCAAACGTTAAATGCGATGGAGACTGGAATGCTGATCCCGACGGCCACAATGGACGACAATGCTGGCATATGGAATATGGCGACGAGGAACCCAAGGATAACGATGTACGGTGCAAGCTGGCGCGTAAGGAATTCGACGCCTGGCGGGATGTGCGGCCAGAAGTTTGCCATATTGTCGATTTGCGAGCTGAGAGAGTAGTCGATCAGGAAAAATCGAGACAGGTTCAGAGCACAGAATGAGGAAATCTTATGGGGGAGTGAGAGGTCGGACGAAGACGAGATTCGCAGTTAAATACCCTCCATACAACGACCGTGCGATCATCTGCTCCTCCTCGAGATCATCGTCTCATAGGAAGCAGCAAGCACATAATACGGCCATGAGCCACTTAGCTACGTAGGATTAGGATCTCATGACAGAGGACTTGGTTACAATCGTGGGAAAACCCAAGAGAGAACGGCCCACGGCTCGCCATTGAATGGATCATGAATAATAGTTGTGTTATAATATTCCGGGGATCGGTATCAACCTCGCGGTTTATTGAGGCCTCAAGCATGCGGCAAAGTGTTGGGACAAACCGCTTACTCACAATAATGATGGTTGGGAGAAAGCAAGGATGATCGAACATCGATACGTTCATTGATGGCGCATCAGCATAGTGACGCAGAAGCAATGAGCATCAAATACTTCGGCCTTGTTCTCACGGACTGAGACTTGGAACTTATTTGTTGCGAAAAAGCCATCATCATATTTGTGTGCTCGAAATTTCATCGAACCAGCATCTGATGGTTGCACGGCCGTTTCTTTCGCATGTTCGACAATGGCCTTTGTTGAGTTCCGATCACATGACCCTAGCGGCACCGAGCATCGAGGCCTATAAAGCTTCCAGTTTCATCTTGGCTAGTAACCACGACCATCCTCACTATGCTAGCAAGAAAAGCAGAAACCTCTGATTCGTTGGTCTTCGAGCAACCGAACGCGGGCGATGAACGGAAACGGGATGAAGCTGGACAAGACACGATGCCTGCAATCAAGAAACCGAAAGAAACGGATGCAGGTGAAGAGGATGGGAAGGTCATGAAAGCTGATAAGGAGAATGTTGGGCGACTTCAGAGCTTCTTCAGTTCCATGCCTGAGGACATTGTCTATGAGGTATGTAGGCTCATCCGCCTTCGGCACGGTTCATTCATTCTACAGATTCTGGGCAACGTCGAGCCTATTGGTCTCGTTCACATCTCTCGGACCACAAAGACTCTGCGAAAGATCCTCCTGGCGAAGTCCGCGCGCTTCATCTGGCTCGAATCTTTTGCAAACATAGAGTTCTACCGCCGCAAGTTCACATCGCTGGACCACATCAGCGAGCCACGTCTCGCTGCCGTTCTGTTCGAGACACGCTGCAATGTGATTGATTTCCACGTTGAGCCACCCTTCTTTGTACTCACTTGTTTGTGGCAGGCTTGTGACAATCCTTACACGACGTCTCTTCCCCAGTTCGAATGCTGCATTCGGTTGTGCGTATACTGCATGAAAGACAGTGGCCTGTAAGCCTATTAAATATAATTCTTTGCTTTATGAGCTGAGTATTTCGCAAGCTTCACGAAAGATACTGCTCGCGCTGCGCTGGGATGGATCAACGAAAGTTCCGGCCCCGACGTCAACCTTTCTCAATCTTCGCGGGACAGAATTGCTAAACTCGCAACCATCGCGCCAAAAAGCAATAGTTCGTATATGCCTTTTTACATAACTCTCTCTGACCCCGAGCGCTAGGCAAGGAACTCTACTACGTCAAGTCGTTTCACAGCTTGTGCATGGAATGCGTGGAAATGAACAACAAGGATTTTGCTTCCTGGTATGATTCCAAGAAGAGACATTACGAGGAGGTCAAGGAAGAGGCGCAGATAATGCGGGAGTTTGTAGCATGGCGCGCACACGTGCGAGCGGCCGAATGGGAAAATGGTAGGCGGTCCAGGCTAGCAAACAAGTGCGTTTATTTTTGTTCTTGGAAGCGTAAGCTTGACTGATGAAATCCAAGGATATTTGAACGCCTTCGTCTTGAATGGCCCTGCGACTCAACGGAGGGCGATGATCGTGTAATCGAGTGGATTAAGAAACATAGTATTGTTCGAAAAAGGCGGGATTCGAGATTGACTGACCGAAGTGCGTGTTATGCTGAGCAATGTGATCCAGTAGCTGACGTGGACTCATACAGCGTATGAGAGAATCCGGAAAGACATGTATGGTGAATGAATAAGCTCTGCCGAGGGCAAGTTTTCTGAGTCGACGGGCAGCAGCTAGAACCAAGTGGGGATGGATGACTGGAGCACTTGACATAGATAGCCTTCGTAACGCTGGATCACCACGTTAGATAATCCTAATGCACATATACATCCCTAGGGAATCAGTACTAGGAATTATTCAAAGGTTGAGCTCATTCAAGCCTTCATGCTTTCGTTGATGGCGCATCAAATAGTGACCCAGAAGCGTCAAAATCTTTGGCCTTGTTCTCAGTTCAACGCAAATAAGCTAGTCATCCAAATATCTGTCGAATAAGCTTCTGAAAATTGGCTACCACGTTTGATAATGCCAAATGGCCATTGGCCTCCGTTGCGAAGTTCCGATCACATGACCCATGCAAGCTTCCAGTTTCATCTTGGCTAGTAACCACCACCATCCTCACTATGCCAGAAAAAGAAGCAGAAACTTCGGATTTGTTGGTCCTCGAGCAACCGAACGCGGGAGACAAACGGAAACGGGATACAGATGAACAAGACACGACCCCTGCACCCAAGAAACAGAAAGAAAGGGATTGTCATAATATACGCCACGCGCGCTTACTATACATCATCGATCGCTGCCATTGTTTCTTTACTTTTATCCACTTCGTTACTACAGGTTTGTAGCGTAGCCTTTTCCCCACATCGCAATGTTCATCTTCGTTACTACAGTCGCTCGTCGTCGCCTTGCGAATCGCCTCGCGCTGCCTTACAGGGATGTGGGTGAAGAGGAGGCGAGGGTCGTCAAGGCTGAAAAGAAGAAGGCTGGGCGACTCCAGAGCCTTTTCAGTGCCATGCCTGTGGACATTATCTACGAGGTATGTAGGCGCATTCGCCTTTAGCACAGCTCATTCAGTCTACACAGATTCTCGGAAATGTCGAACCGATCGACCTCATTCACATCTCTCGCACAACAAAGACTCTGCGAAAGGTCCTCCTGGCGAAGTCTGCGCGATTCATCTGGCTTGAGTCTTTCGCAAACATAGAGTTCTACCGCCGCAAGTTCACATCGCTGGACCACATCAGCGAGCCACGGCTCGCTGCCGTGCTTTTCGAAACACGCTGTAATGTGATTGAATCCTTTATTCACATCTGTTCATTGTGCTCATCTGGGTGTGGCAGCATTGCGACAATCCCTACACAACGTCCCCGCCACAATTCGAATGCTGCATTCGGTTATGCATGTACTGCTTCAGTGATAGTGGCCTGTGAGTTCAACATGTCTCTTCATAATTCTGATATAGGGGCTAACGAGTTCGCAAGCTTCACAAAAGATACTGCCCGCGCTGCGCTAGGATGCACCGGCGCGACTTCCGTCCCAGCCGTGCTTTCTCGGTCTGACAAGAGAAGAGTCGCCATGCTAGCAACTATTGCACCAAAGGATAATCGTACGTGTGGACCTTGATACTTAAATTTCACTAACTTCGAGCGTCAGACAAGGAATCTTACCATGTCGAGTCGTTCCACGCATTGTACATGGAATGCACGGGAATGGACGACGAGGCATTTGATTCTTGGTTCAAATCAAAGAAGAAGCAATACACAGAGGTACAAGAAGAGGCGGTGATAATGGGGGACTTCCTGGTGTGGCGTGCGCGTGTGCGAGTGGCCCGAAGGGATGAGGTCCGTAGCCAGCTTGCGGATAAGTGCGTTTCATTTTTAGCTCCGTATGGACTATTGACTGATTGATCCCAAGGATATATGCGCGCCTTCTCCGTGAAGGGCACCGTTATTCATGGCACGATGAAGATTGGGTGCACCAGTCCATTATGGAACATAAACTTGTTCGGCGGAAGCGGGACTCGAATTTGACGGATAAAAGTGCGCATTCAACTTAGCAACGTAAACCTGTGGCTTATGTGGCCCCATCTAGTGTACAAGAAGGTCCGAGAAGACATAATTGGTGAAGAAATGGACTCTGACTGATGACTACCACTGGTGAGGAAGTGTCGGAGAGTAACTTTCGTTATACAGGTGAAAGATGACCTACGTATATAATACTCATGCAGTACTCTTAAGATCCATGCATAGTTTTATTTGAAAGCTGTGTTCATCTATGATCTGCGTGTATCTGGATCAATGTGCGCAAGAGACACGGTCACATTTTCATGCATCATGCCTTGGTCAGAGGCCAAAAGATTCAAAATGTTGCAGTCGATATTTGCTGAATGAAAGTTCTTCCAGTGAATGTCATTGTGGATAGCTGACAGCGGATCACAAAGGTACAGCGTGACAGTGTGACACTTCTTCTTTGGGATTGCTAACACGAGGCTCCTATCATTATGTCCGGTCTAAGATCGTGCTTATAATGAGGGCGATCGGCGAGTTCCGTCGACGTCTCTTTCCTCCCACGAGAAACCCCTCTCCCGCCCGCCACGATGATGGACACCTACTCTTACGTCGACCACTCTACCACTGTCGATGAACGAACACAGTGGTCTGGAGACTCGCCGAACTACTACCCTCACCATTCCCGTTCCGCGGACTCATATGGGACTGTCGTCGATGCTCCTCGAGATTCGTACGCTGCGTATGCCCCCGCGGAGCGTTCCTACCGCCGTGGCTCGTATAGCCCGTACAGCGACAGCGTGTACAGTGGCAGCAACTACGGAAACTCGCCATACCTCTCTGCACGCCCATCCCCTTTTCAGGGTCGGTCGCCCTACCAAGGTCCATTCCTTTCAGAGGAGCCCTCTCGCAGCCCTCCGCCGCTCTCGCTAGAGACTCAGCCAGAATCATGGCCAGGATATGTGACCGCAGCTGAACTGGGCTCGGCGTCGTCGTCGGATGCATCCCTCTCTCCGCCTACCGATTCCAACTGCGAAAATGGCGTCAACCCGTCTGAGATCTTACTCCCTGCATATCCTGGCCAGCGATCTGCATCGCCTGAGGAGTATCGCGAACCCGCCACAAACAAACGAAAGCGCCATGTCAAAGCGGATGTCTCCGACCCAGTCTCAGACCGCTACAACTCGCCAGATTCGGCGAGCTCGGTGTCGTCAGAGTACGAGGACGACGGGGGCTCAGACGACAACGACTCCGACTATGCGCCTAGGAAGCGTACCCGCCGCAACGGCCCCAGCACCGACGACGACGGCGTGTTCTTGGATGATTCGATGCAGCAAAGCCGTGGACGCAAGGTCCCAGTAGCGACGGAAACGTCGGTCGAATACGCCGACGCCATCAGCATGCCCAGCATCCCCTTCGGCGTCAAGAAGGCGGGTGGCCCCAACATGGGCAGGCGTCGCTACATGTGCACGTACGATGGATGTGGCAAGACGTTCGTGCGCGGTGAACACCTCAAGCGTCATGTTAGGAGCCTCCATCTCCAGGAAAAGCGTGCGTTTCTTGATCGCTTGTTTCCTTGAAGGGTACTTACCCACACTAACAGCGCATGAGTGCCCATACTCAGGATGCACAAAATCGTTCAGTCGCAAGGACAACCTCAAGCAGCACATGGGTATCTTCCACAGCAAGTAGCCCATTCGGCAATGCACTACGCCTCTCTATCTTTATTGGGTATCTATCGGGGACTCTTATTCTATTCCTTGTACATTACTAGCAGTCCAGTTCCTCGCTATCCTCCGGTCCTACCACCTATGCATGTATCATTAGAGCAGTTCTACGCTACAGCGACTCCTACAAAATATCACTCCAAGTCTTTTCCCCAGTAGCACCCAGTCTCTCTTTGGATTCCTTTCCAAGGGCGTGTCGCGGCTGGATGAATCGAAGACGTCTCAAATGTGGCCCCAAGTCTCACAAATACTGGGAGGCATCGAGTCTAAGGTCGACGTCGTAGTCTGCGATACTGTCCGATACATAGTGTGTACAGTCATTAATTCCCTCATGTTTACCTACACTATCCTCACAGGCGCATTCCTTCCACAAAGGGCCCACTATCTGTCCACTGCATGTTTGTGAACCCCGCAAAGCCAGTTTGCTGCCCCGCGTCCTCGATGGCGCCGTTGTTGTTGACATACGCGCTCCATTCGTTTGGGCTTGGATCGTCGTCAGTGCTCGGCGCATCATGAAGTGAGGTGCAAAGGGAAAGACCACAATGGGAAACCAAAAGGCAACGTACTTGAAGGTGGAGGGCGCGGCTGCCCACATATCCATCGTCTTCATGAAATCGGTGTCGAGGCCGAGGCCGTCAAGCAGCCCGGTGCCATCAGCGGTGGTGCCGTCCATCATCCACGGGAACATCTGAGCGTCGAGGGCAGCATTCTCGGTGTTCTGCCTGTGTATCGCTTCCTCCTCCTCCACTGCCTCCTCTTCAGGCCGTGGCCGCTTGAGCTTCATTTCGTCGCGTTTGGCGGACTCTGTTCCTGCGGCGAGTTGCTTGAGGATGTTCCTGCACATGATGAGCACACCCGGCCGACGAAAGGGAGGGGAATGGATATGGGTGAACTAACCACATCCGTCCGCAGAGATTCGACCTCTCGCTTCCCAGCTCCAGCACCTTCAAGCATGCCTGGATTTCCCTGTCATACGCGCTCCCACGGCTGACCGGACACATCCCAGCCCGACCGCCCCAGACATTCATGCACAACACGATCCCCGATACAAAAGGGCTGAGCACCATGAGCGGCGCTATCCGGATGGCCACACCGTTCGCAATGTTGTCTTCCACAATGCGACTGCAGGACCGCGCGGCGACAGTGCACATAACGAGCGATGTTGGAGACGTCCGAGAGAAGGGCCGGTGGATCTCAATCTGGGTCAAGTAGTACATGTAGTAAAGCACAGCGGACTGTTCCTTGAAAAGTGATTGGGGGCGTGTGGAGCTCCAGCGTACTGTGGGATGTTAGTAAGACCAGATGCAAGCAGAGCAGTGCGGGGACATACGGTGTTCTGGGAAATCGGTAAGGAGTCTGTTCATCGTCGAGTCGAGAGTTTCGACCATCTTCTGTTCGATATCCTTCCCAACGAGTCTTGATTTCTTGATCGAATACAGCGTCCGCATAACAAAGGCGAGTATCTCGCACAGCTTCAACTGTGCAATGAAGAACGCAAGCTTCGAGGGGGTTTCCTTCGGCTGGTTGAAAGTGACAGTCCCATCTTCTGCGATTTCCCAATACTCGTCGTCACATTCGACTGGAAGCTCGCTATCGAAGCTGGGATGACAATTTCTTAGTCCTGCGGCGCTGAGCAAGGGTCATGGAACGTACTCTTCATCGCGAACACTCGAGGGACGCCCCAGAAACACGGAGACGATGCGATCGTAGCAAAGCAAACACCAGAACGTACGTTTGAACTGCTCGTCTTCGGCTGTCTGCTTGTATCCGTCGGGCTTGCGCCTGTGTATCCCAATCTCTACAGCAAGCCGGAGCGCGACGCCAAGTTGGGTCCACGTAGTCTGAGGTACAGTAGTTGATTGTAGGTAGTTGATGGAAAGCTGCATAATTCAGTCAGCCATACCATATTACCGATGCGAGGTCTTGGCACTTACAGCGTAGGTCTGAAGCTCGAAGAGACTCACAGGCTCCCAGACGATGTTCTTGCCAAGGTCCACCTGCTCGAAGTACTTCCATCCAGCACTGAGCACCTGGTCCTCATGTCCCTCGGCGCGCACTCTCAGGTCATTGGAATGTACTGACGCTACGGCGCAGACCATTAATACGAGATCTGCGAACTTGGGATCGCGCAAATGCAGATGACTGGAGAGATGCTTGTCGAAAGACGGCCGGTGTAAAGCGGGCATGAAGTGGTTGATGTTTGTGAAGTAGATCTCACAAAGGTCGCGCAACAGGTCTGCCGGTGGAAAGACGTATGGCTTCATCCGCAGTAAGTGTCGTTCAGCAGTAGCCCGCTCCCACTGCATCGTCGTCAGTTTCTTTGGGTAGATGGATGTCAATGAGAAGAACTTCTTACGGGTTTGAGATACCAGTATTCCACACCAGCAGGCCTGGTCTCTGATGTTACGCCAACAGTCGTCTCCTTTAGATGGAGGGCGGTCTTGGCTAGGCTGAAGCTACTTGACGCGCCGAAGAACCGGGGATTGTTGTACATCGTTAGCCGCTCCATCTTCTCGACCAGGTCGACATGGGTCATGTCGTCGTCCGTACAGTTGCAGCCTGCAACCACGTCCGGGCGTAATGAGGGTAACAACGGTTCCGGTACTGGCATTGCATTGGAAGGTGGCGAGGGCGAATCACTGCCAGATCCAATCGAAGGCGATGAACCAGACATCTAAGAGTGAATAAGAATATTATCTGGGCAGAAGGGAATACAAACTTGCTGCAGAAGGCCTTCAACCTGCTTCAGTCGATGCTCCAGTCCTTCGACATAACTAAGAGAAGATATGGGGGCAATGTTGACTTGCATGATAGCTCACGTACGCTGACTTTGGACCTCGTTTCTACAGAAGCCATCAAGCAGTGCGGATGTATGGGGTTGGTCATGCACGTACCTTTGCAATGATTTCGTGCGTACACTCTGCACCATACACTATACAGTTTGAACATTTCTCGCCGTCCTTCTTCTCTGAGCTGTCGCCTAGATATTGAGCGCATTAGGGAGTGCGACACTTCGACATATGCAATGGACGCTTGTGCCATGTTAAAGGAAGCCTACATTTGACTGTAGATAGGTTAGCTTGTGGGAAACTCGAGCGGGATAAATCGCACTCTTTCGTTTCTTGCAGCTATCGCAAGAATTGGCCAGCCTTCTCCTCTTTGTTGGGTTTTCTGACATGATGATGGCGGAAAGCAAAGTGAAACGTAAAGCTGCCGATCATCAATAATCCTGGGATCTCGGTAAATTGCTTCTTCGCCCACGCCTGGCAAGCGCCTAACAAGCGCTTGCCTGGCGCTCTTTCTCACCGAGACCATCATCATGCCATCGCTTTATGGTAAATCAAGTGTATCCTTCCTGCATGATTGTTCAAATTCTCGACAGTCAGATGGAGAAGAGCTTTTAACAAAGTTATGAAGCGATTGCCCAAGAAATGGGGACGCAAAGCGAAGGACTCGATTCCCACCACTTCGTCGCCTACAGACATATGGCCACCTACTCCTTCGCCTCATGGGTACTACGTTTATTATCGCGGCGAGTTGGACAGTTCGCTCGAGATTAGCGAAACGACTAGTACTACTACGGGATCCGATTCAGCAACAACGGATTCTGACGAGACCACTAATAGTACGGAGTCCGAGACGAAATCAGCTGGGGAGATAGAGGAGATAGGAGAACTCAGTGTTTTGAAAAGTGTGCCACTGGATATCCTCTATGAGGTACGTGACGCTTTTTAGGTGCAGGACCCTTGAAGCGAATCGAACAGGTTCTCACGCATGTTGAGCCACTCGATCTTCTTCAAGTCGCTCGATCGTCAAAGAGACTTAGGAAGAACCTTTTGACCAGATCCGCGCGAAGTATCTGGCTCAATTCCTTTGATAACGTTGGCTTCTATCGCCGGAATTTTGTCACGCTTGACCATGTTAGCGAGCCGCGTCTTGCGAGCGTCCTCTTTGAATCAATCTGCAATGTATGTACTAGTTATGTCTGCTCCATCTGTGATATCCTTTCTGATGAAGACAAAATAGAATTGTGGGGGAAAGGCATTGTTCCCTCCTCAATGCGAAAGTTGCACCAGCCTATGTCCGAGATGCTTGTTCAACAGCGGAATGTGAGTCGAGTAGCACTGTTTCCTCTGTCCTCTTGTTTGACCATACAAAGCTTCGTTTCTAGAGATGACCTTAAAGATACCTATGGCGCAATTCAACCTGAGCTGGCGGAAAAATTGCGAGCGGTGCGGGTCATTGCACCACAATTGACCTCCATAATGTGTGACCATCATTGTCATTACCCTCCACAGAGTAAGCCAGTCCCTCTGGCCGGGACCCTTCGCTCGAACTTAATCATCCGTTGTATTTTTTAGCGACCCAACACTACCACGTCGAGTCGTACCGGGCGCTATGCAGGGAGGCCGAGGCTTTGCCACACATCGAAGCCATCCCTACTTGGATTGACTCCAAAATGGCTCATTACAGAGTCATTCAAAGTGAGGCAAAGATCATCGAGGACTTTGTCATTTGGCATGCGAGAATACGGCGTAGAGCAGCCAGAGTAATCTTTAGAAAGCGCGCTGACAAGTGAGTTGTGCTCGTGGAAGAACATATCCTTGTTTGCTGATAATATGCTCCAGTATCATGTTTCGTCTGTATAGGGAACCTCTGCCCGGAAGTCGCTATTTAAGACTGTTGATACTTCGAAAAGCCTGGATGCGCGACTGGCTAATGTATCACGAAGCAGTAAGGGTGCCAGGAACATGGACGGTCATGAACGACGAAGGTTTGGTGTTGCCCTACTCGTATGCTGCAAGAAGAAAGCTAACAAGTCTCATTTGATCCAGATTGGAAGGCCATGCGCGAGGAAATGTTGAAAAAATTCACATTCATCTGCAAAGTAGATGTAAGAGACTACGATGTAAGTCCCGAGGACGATTATCCTAAAGACGATGTCGAGGACAAGGACGAATCCGAGGACGAGTCTGAGGACACTGAAGATGAGGAGCAGGAGCAGGAGCTAGATGTCCCAGAAAAGACAATTCTCAAGGTCAGAAGGCGCGAGCCCAGCAGCCGTAGCCAGGAGTGTCGTTATGATCCTTACTACTATCAGTGATATATTTCTACATTTTGCGACTTTGGCTGATTCCATACCAATTTAAAGACGCTATGTGTACTCCCCTCTGTCTCAGAGTCGCCCTCTTTGAACTTCCCCTCGAGCACTATTCTGAATTACGAGCCCGTCTAAAGCAGGCATATGCATGCCATCTGCCGCATTGCGCTGGCACAGACTTGAATTTCGCAGAAGCCGTATCATGTTTAGAAGAATTTACAAGACCACATTGAGGTAGCGGATGAAAACGATATTACTACGCCAGGCTAACTCATAACTCTGCTACTGAGCATCATCGGTGGCTGTGCATCAGCGTTGGTCACAAACCACCACCCTCCAGGTCATCTTGAGCTGTGATACGTGCTGGATCCGCTACTTGGTTGGGGAATCCACCGGCGTAGTACCATGTCCAAACCTCACCATGAGAAGTCCGGATTTCGAGAGAGACTTCGGTCACATTTTCCATTGTTTTCTTCATCGGTCCCAAAATCCGCGGACGAAACGTCGACACAGGTTCAGACTGCTCCCTCAATGGAGCATACTTTGTCCAGAACTTTGAGCCTGGGTTCGATACCCTCGAACGCGACCGCTGCAGAATCTACGTCGCAGTTAGGCTCGCTCTCCGATGCGAATGAAGATGGCAGACATATAGCTCAGATGTTGGCGGTAAGCACATCAGAATATGCTCTCAATGTACCTTCACATAACAAAAATCCCAGGATATAGAGCTCAACGACTTTCCCAGAGCGTCTGAGGCGTTGTATGACGCCGACCTCGATCCATCCTGCGACCTTCTCTCCGGCCTGAACTCGATACGAGCGCCATGCACCGAGGGCACTCGTGTGGATGTCTTACATCGCATTATTCAGTGGCATGATTCTACTCCAGTCGAAGGCGCAAGTGTATTCTGGCTCAGCGGGATGGCTGGGACGGGGAAATCCTCCATTGCTTATAGCGTTTGTGAGCAACTGAACCGCCGCCGCGGGGCCCTAGGCGCCTCATTCTTCTGCTCAAGGCAAATTCCTCCCACCCGCAGAAGTCGGAGTTTGATTCCGACCATTGCGTTCCAGCTAGCTCGTCGTTCGGTGTCATATCGTGGTGCTCTTCTCAATGCCGACATGGACGCTGTGCGCGACATCAGCCATCAATTCGACGCATTCCTTCTCGAGCCGTGGGAGGCATCTATACGGGAAGACGCCACGCCGCCTTCAGGGCTCATTGTTATCGATGCCTTGGACCAGATCGAGGACGAAGCTGGGTTTACCTTCTTGGCACTGCTCATCAAGTCATCCAAGCGCCTCTCTGGTCTTAAAATCCTCGTAACCAGCCGTACAGACCCTCACATGGAGGGGGGCCTCCTCTCATCCAGCATCATCTTCCGTTTGGAGGACGTCGAAGAGGCTGTGGTCAAATGCGACATCCTTTTGTATCTTTCTGCAGAACTCCCCGACCTGTTTGCAACTCGAGAACAGAGGCTTCGACGTCTATCACACGAAGCAAACGGATCCTTCGTGTATGCTGCGACTGCAGTCAGGGTTATTCTGTCAACCTCGTCTGTGCAAGGACAAGAAGAGCAACTCGACGACATCTTATACGCAGAAGCTGGTAACTCCCTGGACAAGTTGTATGCGAACATCCTACATCGCGCTCTTCCGAATGAGCAACATCTGCAAAAACCTATGATCAGCGCTCTCAATACCTTTTTATGCGCCGAAGAGCCGTTGAGCGTATCTGCGGCGTCTGATTTGACGGATGGAGTGGACGAAGAGTCTGTCCTTCGTTTGGTGCAGAACCTGGATCCTGTGGCATTTGTTGCATCGGGAAACAGATGTGTCTACGTCTACCACCAGTCCTTCTGTGACTACACTCTCGACCCCTGCCGTTCTGGCGACATACGCGCACGACATGTTGCACTTTCTCTTGCCTGTCTGCGTTCTATGGACGCCCTGAGGTTCAATTTGTGCGGGATGCGCTCGTCGCTAATAACAGACGACTTTGACCCGCCAGATTGCGACGAGATGAGCGGGAGCCTTCGATATGCATGTCGGCATTGGGCTGTACATGTTGTCAAATCCATGCCTACAGGTGACGAGCAGCTAGTTGGACTGGTATCGAACTTTGTCGAAAACAAGGTCTTATTTTGGATCGAGGCGATGAGCATCATGGGGTTAGCGAATGAGTGCGCACAGAGCCTCGAGAGTGTCAAGGAGGCACTTTCTGCCGCTAACTTGAAGGTAAGGGACGTAATCAATCATATCGCTATAGCTCATCCTTGAAGGGGGCTTCACCAACGCTCATACACGACCTAGGTCTTCTCTCCCACTTTGCCCAGGTCTTCGCTGAAAATCCAATGACTTCCCGATTCACACCGCAGCTCTATCTCCAAAGCCTATCGTCGCAGCGCTGGAGACCACTCTTCGCGAGGCTGAGTGCACGGATACCCCAAATACCAGCGGTCGACTCGCATCTCACGTCCAAATTTCCTGTGGATACTGATTTTGATCTTTTTGACGGGGTTGACTTTGTCAACTCGGAAAACTACGAAGCTCTGGCGCGGGAGGCTGACAATGGTTGGGTCGCGTTGATCGCTGTCGGTTCGCATCGTCTTTTGACGAGCAACGGATTCCATAGCCTACGGTTGTGGGATCTGGTCGAGCACCGGGAGGTCTGGGCGTTGGTGGACGAGTCTGCTTGTGTTACGGCGCTTGCGATCTCTTCAGACGGGCTGCGTGTTGTGTGCTCTTGGGACGACCAGAGTCTGCGCATGTACGACATTCCTGACGAGCGAACGAGCCCTCCAGTACCCCGTTGGTCCACTGCTATGACCAGCAGTACTCGGGAGGAGCTCCTGGGGCCACTATGGCGAAGCCCCTTCATTGACAGCCGCATCTCCAGCGTTAGGTTTTCGGGGAGTAACGATGAGGCAATTGTGGCTCTGTGTGGGGATGGGCTTGTCAGAGCATGGAACGCCTCAAACGGACACACATTGCCCCATCCACTCAACCTTCCGGAGAAGGAAATCGACATCGCATCCAACGAGTCCTACTTCCCGTCGGATTCTGACGAGGAGGAAGACGACAAAGGCTTGACCAGGCAGTCTTTTAGGCGATTTTCTTTTCCATCTTGCCGGGATGTAGGACTGGTTATGAATCCTCTGTTCAATCATCCAACGACTCATCCCGAGTTAGGTCTATTTCTCGATCTTTCCGCTTCGACCTTCATGCCAATGGTCGAAGTTCATAATTGCGGTTCAAAACTGCCTCTGTCTCCGTCGTATCTCGCTGCCCCAGCCACCTTCCCGCCAGTGCCAGAGCTCCACATATTCTGCGACGCTCCCAAGGTTCCAATCATACACGCCAAATCGTTGGATGGGGGCGCAGGTCTCACCGTGGCTGATGTTCTTGAGGCAATACACACAAATATGCAGTCAAAATTTACCACCAAGAGCTGGGCATGCATGTCACATCTCGAACAACTCGAAGTCATGCAGCAATACGGCAGGAGATACAGGAAGTATCCAATGCTAAAAGGCACCCTACCTCGAGTGGTGGATTATCTAGGAAGAGAGCACATACTGCAGGGACTTCAAGTGATTAACGGGCGAGTGGACATGACCTTATGTAATAGGAATGGCCAAAGGCGTCAGAAAGGTTATCCACTTCCATATATAGACTGATAATTACTACTGTTATACAACTGGGGCGGTGATAATCTAGTGGGAATCCCTCTTGATAGTTATTGTGGCGCAGTCACACTTGCTCGATCGAACGCGATCAATAGCGCGTCATAACCTGCCCTCCTACCATCATCATGCCGCCTGCAGCCCCAGCACCTACAAACGTCAAGCTCCTGCTGATTGGCAACTCGTCCGTTGGGAAATCCTCTCTTCTACTACGTTTTTCCGATGAAACATGGCTACCAGAAGATGAGGCGTCTGCCACTATCGGCGTCGACTTTCGCGTGCACCGTATGACCGTTAATGGCAAGCCCGTCAAGCTCAGCATATGGGACACTGCCGGACAGGAAAGGTTCAGGACAATCACGGCTAGCTATTATCGCGGCGCACAGGGTGTCATCCTCGTGTACGATGTTGCGAACAGAGAGAGCTTCGAGGCACTCCCTCGATGGTGGTCAGAGCTAGAGACATACGTCGGTGGCAAGGATAGCGGAGGAGACAAAGTCATAAAGATTGTTGTTGGAAACAAGGTTGATAAGGTGCGTTCATCCCGCTCCTTCAGTCATGACCCTCTACTGAACGTCGCATTAATGTTGCAGGAATTCTCCAGAGAAGTCAGCGCGGAAGAGGGCAAGGCGTTCGCGGACCGCGTAGGATCTCTTTTCGTCGAGGCATCCGCGAAGACAGCGATAGGCGTCAAGGACATCTTTGAGGAACTTGTGCAGAAGATCATCGACACCTCTGCCCTCTGGGACACCCCCGATAGACGTACGGGGGCTGTCAGGACCGACCATGGCCGGGGCGGCGTTCCCGGAGGTGTTCAGGTTATTGGCGGGGAGGACCACTCGGCTAGTGGATGCGCATGCTAAAGCTTGCAACCTCACGACTTTCACGACCCTTTACGCACACCAAGTTACCCTACACACGCACTGTATTTGGATTAATATGGATTATGCTCGCTGATATACTATTGCACATTTAGGCTAGCTGCTCAGTGCTGTCGCTTCGCATGTCACGTCTGTTTTGCAAGTTATACATGTGCTGGTCACCCATCAAATGACAGGCTGCCACCTCATTGTCACTGTCATCGCCGCGAGTGTACATTGTGATTGAGATATCGCTTAGCAAGGCCTTGCAATCTGTTGTGCCAGTTCGCATCGTTGGTGGACTGGTAAGTCGGCTTGCTTTCCCGCCTTCATTGTCAAACAGTTTCGCACTACCAACGGCTTTGTCCAGGCTGTTGGTGGCACGTCGCCACACATGGATAGCGGGTACGCTTCGCCAGTGACTAGTGACTAGTGAAGCCTCACATGTCGCCCTTTGATGCTGGGGCAGGCCAGGGTCAGCTTTCGAATGCAATGTCAGGTGACCGCGAAAGCTCTGTTCCAACGGCTCGAATAAGCACAAGTTCGGAAGGTCTTCAGGAGATTATGGTGCGGTAAAAACCAAGAGTTCTTACTAAGAAGACAAACAGCCCACAGGACTTTGAGGCTGTTCAACAAGTAACACTATTGATAAAGCAATTTGGATCCGTCGCCTCGTCCCACACCCACGTCTGAGGCCAAGTCTCCGCGACAATGGCGAGTATCTCGTCGTAGGTCTTTCCGGTGACACTGTGGCCAGACCTAACGGTGAAGGTCCCATCGCCATTGTCTGTGCCCAAAGAAGGAGCGCCGCCTCGAGTGTACTGTGTGGTATTTAGCCTTGTGAGGGTCATCACAACAAGTCTCGAGAGGAATGACTGACCGAGATGTTTTGGCCAGGCGCCGATACAGTCATCTTGTAAAGAAAACCTTGGGAGCGTCAGAAGGTATTGCATCAGATGAAGACGGCAGTCGAACCATAAGTGAGGATGTTAAGGATTTGTAGGCTGTCGTTTTCGATTCCCCTGGGTGTGACGTTGTATAGGCATGTCGGGCCATCATCAAGAGGCGCGGGGGCGGCAGGGAACGCGAATACGATAAGAATATTCGTAAGCACGATGAACTTCATGGTGACTTAGTTCGTTCGTAGGAAAAATGGCTTGGGTTTATATAAGTACTCGAAAGACACTTCGGTAAGTATGCCGCTTATGATCAATGAAAACTCAAGGCGACTTATTAGAAAGAAGAGAAGAATGGCCATTTGACCTATACACTGTATGGCCCTACTTGAACTCACTTGAATCCGGAGTTGTGCCTCACCGAAACGTAGGCGCATACGCCTCCACAAGGTCTGCACACTTTGTGGTAAGATCAAATATATATGCATGTGTCGGATGAGGGCAGGTCCGCAGAATAAAACTGAGAAAAGTTAAGTAGCCAGACTAGTTCGTCCTTGGGCACGCAGATACTTGAGGGTCCTAAACAGACGACGGACTGATTCCGGTCGGCGATTCGAACCTCGGACGCCGCCGGACGGGGCATCTCATATATCTCAGAACGGAAAACCCTTTTCCCCTTCCTACTCTTCGAGCATATGCTGTATCTAGTCGTTTTCTAAAGGCCCGACGCACTGTATGGAGTTGTTCTGAAACCTCTGCATCACGCGCTACGCAAATCAACTGGGGACCCTCTGCGTTTCGCTATCTTGTACATTGATGAAGCCAAATTGCCATGTAGAGGATTGTATACATGGTCGTGCGCACTCCCCGCCCCTTCCTTCGAGTCCGTCCTAGCAAGTGGCTGAATTGATGAACCAGTTGTATCCTGGGTCACCGTCCTCCCAAACCCATGTCTGGGGCCAGGTCTCCGTAATGATGTTGGAAATCTCGTCGAATGTCTTCCCATCAACGGTCAGTCCAGATGTTACGGTGTACGTCCCATCCGCATTTGTGGCGGTCACTCTTGGACCACCAGAGGAGGTGTACTGTGGGAAAAAATCAGTATTAATTCGCAATAATTATTCATGAATTCCAAGAGAAAAGAAAGAAATCTGAAAAAAAAGCACGCACCGAGATAGTCGTTCCGGGTACAGACTTCGACATCTTGACCAAGAAACCTGTTGCATTTTAATATATTGGAATTACAAAGAGCCTATCCTACGCACCGTAAGTGAGCTGATTGGCTGCGCCCACTCCGTATTTGGCATCCTTTGGGACGACATTGAACTCGCAAGTCGGGCCACCATCTCTTGTAACGGGTGAAGCGGCGACAAGAGAGGCGAAGGCAAGAGCAACAGTAGAAATAAACTTCATGTCGAAAACTTGATTCTTGTCAAGGGCGACTGGGTGGGGCGGTTAGTAACACTTGTGCTCTCACGCCTTTATATGCATTTACCTCTGTCTCAAAGCTTCCGGTGCGACTCTTCGCAGATGCACAAGGCATGTTTGTTACAGGGCTGCAACAGAGCGCGGGGAAAGGCACATACACATACTACTTCGTGTACTACTGGGCTAGAGCGCTCGTTCTGACCGAAGATCCATGTTGGAGGTCGTGTGGCTAGTAGAAGAATGTGCATACATAGCACTGCTCTTGGAGTAAAGATCAAACTATTCCCTCTAGGGGTTTCGAAACCCGTTACGCACTTCTATGAGTACGCACCTTCGGCATGAACTTGAGGGCGTTGCTCAGCTTGAAACGGACTGGGATAGGAAGGGGGAAATCGAACACAAATCAGGGCACTAGTCTTTGCTCTGAGCCCAACAAATCGAGTATATCATGAACACATACAAATTTATTAGAAAACGTCCTTGTGCATCGGTATTGTTAAGTTACATGCTGAATAATCAACAATTGAGCGCTGCGATCATCAATGCGCAGTCAAAAAACTACAGTTCACTTGTTGCAGGCGACTGCTTACAATCTCTAATGGCGTAATACCACATCGGGTGGCCTTATGCTTCAGCTCATAATACCCCAAAGCATTCGTACATGTGAAGGCATTGCCTGAGTTATACAAAGTAGGAAATCCGCAACTACTACTAATGCATAACGAAGTTACATGGCTGGCTAGCACTCAGTCGAGCTCATTGCTCGAGTAAGGCGGACAATTTAAATTCGACTGCATACTTCTTCTCTTCCCCCGATTGGCGCTTTAGATGCTCATTTCCTTCATTTTACCTTCCAGATCGACCTCAGATGACACAATCTTGCCATCCCGCACGACACGCCGCGTCTGTTCTCGAACGATACGTTGTCTGACCGCCTTCCTGTCGTCCATGAACCTACGCTTAGCCTAGATGGCAGAGTGAGCACAGGATCCCGAGAAGAAGGGCGAAGAATGACATACAATGACCCGAGCGTCTTCTGAGTCTTCGCGTTTTCTGCGCTCTCCAAGATAATCATCCACTCGCCGTTCTTCGAGATGGAGCGCATCGTCGAGAAGGTGTATACAAAGCTTGAGCTGCTCAAGGTCGCCTGAGAATTCTCGCACGGGTGTCCCATCGCTCAGAACCTCCAGATGAATGAGTACAACTACGGCGCTCGCGCAATGAAAAGGCTTACTTTCTCCAGCTTGAACCCCATCTCCAACCAAAGCATTAGTTTGCCAGAAACTTGGATGACACCCTACACACCTCGTTGCCAAATTCCCGCACTCCAGGCGTGCCATAGAAATGCTTAAGCATCTTCTTGCTGTTCACTTTGAGCGCACATACGCCTCCTCGCTCGAGCGCATGCTTGCCAGTTTCAAGAAGAAACTACAGAGACGTCTTATCAGTAAGTTCATATAGTGCACGGTCAAATGAAGGTCAAGCGGATTCACAGCAAGCACAATACCACAATGCTCACCTTGAGCCCTTCAACGCCCTCTTTCGACGCGGGATGGGCGCCCTTCTTGCCCAAAATACCAATGTCAATCATCTTCCGCATCCTTGTTCGCTCATCGTAGCTATGGTCAAAGTCGCCAAATACAGGCTGATCGTCCGGATTAGACGTGATAATATTCCTGCGCTCCTTGGTTATCTGGCGCTCAGCGGCGGCAGCGTGAACCTGTGCCCTCTGCTCTGGGGTCATGGCCGTCGATGAGAGAAAGATACGGAGCACGTGAGAACTCGTGAGAAATAGAAGCTGCCCTTTCAGAGTCTGCCGTAGGCGGATGGCGAAGCTAAACAGACGCCTTGGTGGAGTGTACGTACTTCCACACACGGCCGAGCCCTTCATATTACTTCATTCCCATCACGCTGCTTGATACATGACTGGGAGCACAATCCAATAATCCACTGGAATTATTCCACAAAACAATGGCGGAGAATATGTACGCACAAACTTGAAAATTTCGACCTCTACACCATCTACACCTCGGAAAACAGGACAGCGCCTAGAAGTCGTACCCCTCCACCCGGAACGCCTTGCCATATTGCAAGTAGCTGTCCATGATTTTCAGGATGCTGTCCGGCAGACCCATGCTGATGAGCGTGAACGATATTTTCGCGTGTCCATGAAGCTGTCCAAGCTTGAAGAAAGCGCGCGCAATCTGCGTTGGGTACTGTGGGAACACCAATCAGACAAAAACCGGCAGATATGTGCACGAAGACTTACTGTCATCTCAGTGTATTCTGCCCATTGATATGCTGCGACACGAATAGCCGCCTGTATACAGCGCTGAATATCACCCTCTTCGCTGTACATCTCCATGAGCTTTGCCCATGGCTTCACGCTCCATCGTGACCCGTCCAAACACCTTTGGTATGCCTCCTTTGCCTCTTCCTTGTGGTGCAGTCGTACACCCAAGTCGCCCAGGATTTCCCATTCATACGACGTCTTCCTATACGCGACATGCTGAGTCTTGAAGTGCGCTACCTCCGCCCGGAAGATTGTCCACACCCGCAGGTCCTCATAGAGCACCATGAACAAATTGTCTAGCCATCTCTCGCACAATCGTTTGCTTGCAAAGTTCGAGGCAGACGGATCCCCAGGTCGAGGCGTTTCCGTACCGTTTACTCCTTCCGGAGCCTCCTCAGGTGGTGGTTGTGTTGCTAACGGCTTTTCCAATGCCTTCTGACCATTCGGCAAGTTCGCGGCAATATTTCCATCCTCATCGACATCCCTGTCAGACTCCGTCGACACGCGAATCATGGGAATATTGGGCGCGTCGAGGGCATCCTTGCTACCGCTCTTCAAACCCCGTGTGCTTGCACCATCGTTCTCGTCGACCTCTTCAACAGATGGCCGCGGGTCGGCTTGGGTCTTCTGCATACGGTACTCCTCCTCCATGACAAAGACCTCACTGCGAGTCTTGAGAAGGGCGTCCCAGCCCATTCTTGCGACGAGCTTAGTGAGGAGACTGTAGGCGCGGGACCATGTTCCACGTAGTCCAGGACTTGGTAGCCGTTGCAGCGCAGGGTCGGCCTCATCCTCTTCGGTCTTGAGCCCACGGTCGGGAAGGATTTCGCCGATAGGTTTGAGAAATGGCAGATGGATCTTGGCTGGTGTGATAGGCCGGTGGACGTCACGACCGTTGTATGTGAACATGGGGCATGAGTTGAGCGTAAGCAGCGCGGCATCGTACTGTCCAAGGTCGATGTATAGCTCGGTAAGCTTCTCCCAAGTGACGAATTCGCTTGGGGCACAGTTGACGGCTTGACGCGCAAGTTTGAGTGCCCAGTCAGTCTTGCCCTTGCTGCGAAGGAAGTCGCACTGGACGTGCAGGAGTGTGTATGATTGAGGTGTTTGCTTCATCGCGGCTGCCATGACCTGCACCGCCTTGACTTCTTCATCTATGGAATGGTTAGAATGTTGAACAAACTAGTGGGAGGGGCCAACGCACTCATTCCAATATATGATTTAGCCAATAGCCCCGCGACCTCGGGCTCCCTTTGGGATAGCTTCTCAAACAAGTTGGCAATTGGTTGATAGCGTCCACTGTCACCAAAGTACTTCATAATACCAGCGGTAAGGTGGTTGGACACGACGGTTGCGACCTGGATCTCGGGGTCTGAGCCTACTTGCCAGCCTTTGCGGAAGGTTAGAATCTCCCACCAAAAGACTGAAGACGACGCACCTTTTGAGAACAGCGCCTCTGCCGCCTGTAAGAAACGAATCTCGCCGTCCAAAGAGGTAATGGGGTCCAGCTTGCGATACGCGTCCAGGTAATAGGTCGGGTCATCAGAGTACAGAATCGATCTGAGCAGGGCCGATACATAGGTTTCTTGCCAGAGTTCGGGAGTCGCTTCGTGGCTAGGAGGGTTTCAATAACTACGCAGCTACAAGAGGGAGGACGCACCGCTCGCCGCGCAAATCGACCACGTAGGCGTTAACGCCCCCTGGAATTTTGACATCGACGCGTACATCGACGCGTGAGAATGCATTGAAGCAGCTGCGACCTCCATGTGAACCTTGTTGTACAGACTTGGTAGGGCGCGACCTACCAGAAACAACCATTCTTGACCTTCCATGTAGGCCCCTTCGCGAACCAGGCGCCAGAGTCTTCGATTGCGTATGTCAAGGAGTTGATGTATGCGGCCAGGGATGCAGATGAGGAGGCGTCAACCCCAGAGATATAGTGCCATGATCCCATCTGTTAAGCGTGAACGGACGTCTGGGATGCTGTATGCAACGCACATCGCGTGTACCGGCCTTGCCAGTGCTCTTGACAACATGACATAGATCTGGAGGTCCCAGCTCGCGGAACGTAGCTGTAATTCGGTCAGTAGCTTGGTCTATCCATCTTCGAGACGCGTCGACGCACATAAACTCTCCGTTCTCGCGGTCAGACTCTCGCCCAATTCAACCTGCACACGCGTAAGCGTCAAGTGGGAGCACGCGCATATTATCCGACCTCAAAAAGTTCGGGAATCTCCTTGAAAGTTGCCTCGGCCATGGCAGCAATTCGGGGATCGTGGAAGTAAGAAGGAAACCGCGCCAGCCCGACGTGATCGATCAATCATTGATCGGCGCATCACAGAAGGGCGCATCAATGCAGTAACAAGTTAGGTGCCACTGGTTAAAACCCATCTAACGCTTCTTGAAGCTTAAGGATATTCTCGAGCAGAGGTAGTGATACAGCATGACAACTGACAATGAGTTCACGGCCTTGGCTCGCTTTTACGAAGAATTCGACTCAAGTCACAGTATGTACATGCGAGCGTCTCCATACAAGTAACAGCCTCTGTGGATGCAGAATCAAATCCTGTTTCTACAATCATTAAGGAATTCTCTCTTTTGAGGAATATAAGTACAGGCTACTGAGAACTGTCAGAAGTAATGCTTAACAAGGCGGAAGTTTACAGACCTAGTTCGAAGGATAACGCTTGAAATTCCTCGATATATAGATTAAATGGAACAGGGTGAGCAAGCTCATAGATCCTAGATATTCAAGGTCAATCTAAACTGATCTTTAGGGCATTGGACATCAGATTATACACTGGGAATATGGGTCTACATCAGGTCTACATGCAGGAACAAGATTGTGGGCACGGGCCCTTCAACATCATGGAGCTCAATGTAATTATTTTCATTGCAAAATACGTTTGGAGCATTGTTTCAAGTACAAGCTCAACTTGAGTTTACGTCGCACCGCGGTTCAACTTCCGTTGACGCAGAGTCGCAGACCCTTATCGTGATCGATTTTTGTGCGCCATGGCCGTGAATTCGAGCCTCACTGGCCTTGTATCTTACCTAACAGCGACAGTGTGTGATAGACCTAGAGCCAGACGGGGAATATATGTGACCTACTGACTCAGCTGACAAAGCAACAAGACTTTACCTCTAACCACCAACATCCGACCTTCACCATGAAGACCCCCGGCGTTGCAAAAACATGTACACTATGCAGGCAAGCATGTTAAACTCTTCCCGTTGTGGTACAGCTGATTCGACCTGCTCAGAGTCCGTAAACGCGTTAGTAGTCTGTTCAGGTGTCTTTAGGCATCCCAGTTCTGACCTGTGGACTTGGCATCATCAGCGCTGCGACGGCGTACTTCCCAGCTGTGGCTCGTGCCTTCGGATCCAAAGCCGTCCGGAGTGTGTCTACGAGAACGACAATGGGAACGCACGGTCTCGTCTCGACCAGATAGACCGTGGCGCCGCCTGCAGAATGTGTCGGTATGTACTCCCTCTTCCCTAACTAGCGTATCCTGATGTTACACGTATGACCCTTCAGTAAAAGGAAAAAGGTGAGCCCTTCTGATTGAGTATTGAATGTACTGTTGCATCCATTGACCGACTACTCGCGACCGTGACAGAGATGCGACGGAACTAAGCCACACTGCACTGCATGCACATCGACGGGCAAACAGGCCGAATGTCATTACTCTGAGGAAGACGCGTTAGAGGGTGAGGCGCAACTCAAACAACGCATCTCTGAGCTCGAAGCCCGACTTCGTGCTTACGGGCATCGAGAGGGTGTGGACTCCACGGCAACATCGAGCTCTACTACCCGTCTCACGCCCGCGGAACACCCTTGCATACCAGAAACCGAAGATGTTGTCAACGCGTAAGTTTTGGCTCAACGTTAGAGATGTCTAACGAACACCTGAATAGTGGCCGCGCTTTCCTTATGCATCGAGCGCAGGTGGGGCTATGTCTGACGCAGGAACGTCTTCTGGCAATAGAAAAACGGGACTACTCCGTCGTACATCCTGCGTTACTGCACGCGACCATTCTGTATGGAACTATCATCCTGGAGTTCACCAACCAGATTGGAAGAGATGGACTCGAACTTGAGTCTCATCTCCTGGGATGCGCGATTCGCGAGTTACACGAACCAAAGATCGACAGTACAACCGCCATCGAGGTAAGCTCTCGGGCTCAAGAACTAAATTACCCTCTGAAGCTTTGTAGGCGCACCAAATGCTCTGCAAGTATTATTGGTGGCGGGGAGAAATTCTCATGGCCAGAGAACACATCATGAAGGCTTCACATATTGCTATCGAGAAAAACATAGCCCTCCTGCCCTCCGTCCAAATCCTGCAACAGCACTCGATGTACCGTCGCGTGACGTTAGCGCTCGACAAGGACGTCAGTGCAATCTGTCAACTGCTCTACATGGACCAGGCGCAGTCCATAGCGTGTTTCAATCCTCTCATCTTCCCGGAAAGGTATTATAACGAGCTCGCACTTTTGCCGGTACGTCTGTAACCACAGAATAAGGGACACTACTCAAAATCCACGAAGAATTTTTACACGGCCTTGTGCGTCGAGTCTTTCGCCGTTGCAGCCCGGTCCATTTCGCTCTTGCTCTATCGCACGACTATGACTACACTATCTTCTTTAGAAGGAAAAGACTGTTGTAAGCGGGCCTCTTTCGTATGAGAAATCGAGCCACTCACGCAGCCACAGGCGACATCAGCTCTGCCCAATGGCACAGCAAAACCGAAGACATGCGCCTTCGAATCCGGCAGCACGTCGACGCCGTAGAAATACGGCTCATGACGACCGTCCTCACGGCAGACATTATGCAGCTCCGAGCGCTTAAGATCGCTAAGATGATTGCGCTGGGCGCACTCATCGAGATTCACGCCGTCCTCGCGCCGCTCGACGACAGTATTCGCGAGGAAACGATTGCTATGATCACTGGGGTTATCTCCATCGCGCAATCGTTCGAACTCGATGATTATCCCAAGTTGTGTCCTCTAGTTGCGGTACGTCTAACCACGTCCTTGCCTGATTTCAAACTTATCATGGAACCATTTTGGTAGCTCCCATTCAGCGCCTCGGTGAAGGTAGTGAGCGAGGAGGTACGGAGTGGTGGAAGCAATCTCACCGTGGCGGAGCTAAATACCATTCTGGGGGAAATTGACAACTGTTTGACATTGCTTCAAACAAAGCTTTCGCCGCACATTGTTTGTAGTCCCGTTGTCACCCTCATATAGCGTACAGCACTATTATTCTACTTTCCTTTTAGCGTGTGCTATACAAGTTGTTCTATACTGTAACACATCAAAAGTATATTGTCAGATTGCGTCTACCTTGAATGCTAGCGCTCTGGGCTTTGTGTAATAATCAAAAAGGCATGCACTTGTAAGCACAACAAGCTAAATATGAATAGATCAAATCGACAAAACATACTTACCGATGATGTTGGGCTCGTCTGCATTACAGCAAGAAAGCAGCGCGCTACCCATAACGTCTCATCGCAACACACTGGCATTCCAAGGTCACGTGAAGAACCCACAACGGATGGCGCTTCGAGATTTGACTCTCGAGATAAGATTGACTCGCGATCACGTTGTTATGATTCCCGACTTGTCAACCTTCTCTCCTGTACCCCAGGGGACAGCCTCAGCCTCCAGCTGAAGGCTCGGGCCCAGCGGTCCGGACGATCATCTCTACACAATATTCAATATTCTAATTCCTGATCTGCACGACGCTATGACCCGATGCGAAATTTTACCGGCCACTGACCTCTTTGACCTAACGGCTTGCTTGGCGGCGTCAATTTCTTTTCGTGCAATTTGCCGAATATCCAGTAACCAGTTGTACGCCCTGGAAGGACGGTCATCTAACTCTGGCAAATCGAACCCGATGCGACACGAATGGTGATTGGGCGTCAGCAACGTTCCTTTTCCCTATGCTTCTCTCTCCACACAGCTGGGTGAACCTATCTTGATAACACGAACGTGCAGGTCACGTCGCCAAAGATTCCACTCGAGTAGACCCACAGGCGACTCAAGCGGTGGCCTTTAACGCTGTGACTTACGGCCAGCGCTCCCCAGACGGCCTGAAGAGGCCTCACCTCACGTCGTCCTGGTCCGCGAAACAGATATTGCCGAACCTCACGACACCCGATCTTTCGGGCAGTCGACTTGTCTTCTAACAAGCTGGTCCTGGCCCTCTGCTGGATACATACAATCGTCCCTTCGAGCATGTGCTTCATCTCGCTGTTCCCTCCAAAAGTGCTCCCTGTCGAATTCTTGGGCCGAGTAAAATCGAGATATAAAAGAAGACGAGCAAGGTTTCCAGCCTGACAGCCGCTCCCTACATCCCCCCACGTTCACTCGTTGTTCCATTTCGCTCTTTACACCAATATGCGTTTTTCGAGTGCAATCGTTCTAGCCACTGTGGCCACCCACGCATCCGCACTACGTTTGCTCTCCTGGAACTTGCGCTATGATTCCAAACCCGACTCGATCTCTGTCGCTGACTCTATCGCGGCACTCCCGGACCCGTTGGACGCACCAAAGTACTTCCAATCCTACCAGGAGCAGCCATGGAGCACTCGCCGCATACGCATCGCACAGCACATCCACGAACGCAAAGTCTCGATTATCGGCGTGCAGGAGGCGTTGATTAGGCAGGTCAACGACCTGACAGAGCTGCTTGGCGCAGACACATGGAAGTGGGTCGGTGTTGGGCGCGACGATGGTGCCCAGGCGGGCGAGTTTAGCGCCATCTTCTACAACACGTGCGTCCCGCTCCCTTTCCCTGCATTTGCTCTACTTCTTGAACGGAAACTGACATACCCATTTAGCAAAGATGTGAGCCTCGTGGAGAACGACACCTTCTGGCTCTCCAACACCCCAGACGAGCCCACCAAGTTCCCTGGCGCAGGCTCTATCCGGCTCGCCACCTACGCCAAATTCACACAAGGCACATCGGAATTCGTGGTAATGAACACGCACCTGGACGACCAGTCCGACGGGCAGCGTAGACTCGGCGCGTCAATGATGCTTGCACGGGCAAAGTACGAGGCGTACAACGGTGGTGCGGGCAACGGCAAGGTCTTCCTCATGGGAGATTACAACAGTCCGCCCAAGGGTACCGACTCTGGCGGATACGATATCACTGTCGGGAACGCAGACCCTGTCGCGGTGAACGCTACATGGGCTGCGCGCTATGAAGTTCCCGCAGGAAAGCTAGATGAGTTTGCCGTGCGTCTCTTTCTTCTCATTGAGGTATATGATTTTAATAGAATGTGTGTATAGCTGTTGGACTTGCGAGCACAGGCTCCCCGCCAGTCAGTGTCAGTGAACTACGCGACGTACACCAGCTGGCCGCAGCCAGGCAACTCGTCCGAGTACAGGCGCATCGATTTCGTGTTCGGGGGGAGCGTCGGGGATTATTCGACTGACGCGTATACTGTGGACTCCTCATTGAACGATGATGGAGTGTGGATGAGTGACCATAGGCCCACAGTCGTTGAGGTGTCCGTCTAGCCTTTCGTTCTGGGCATTTGGGCACTAACACTTGTTGGACATTGACATTGATTATTTAACATTACTGTCCAAGTTACTGCAGCGTGGTTGTAACTTGATTTACAGCATAGTGCGGGCCATTGATATTGAACACCTGAGAGATTAGAAAACTCATATAAGAACAGCATGCATCTCAACAAGAACAAGCTTAGGCTAGACGAAACAGCGGTGTTCGCGAGCCATACACTACGACCAAGACACCCTGATCCAAATGGGATCCTCGTTCGCAATGCCAGGCAGAAGTTTCTTTATCTTCTCCAAGTACTCGATGTTCTTCGCGCACGACAGCCCTTTCTCGTCGACGTTGTCCGTGATCCAAACAAAAAATAGATATCCTTCATCACCATGCCTGTATTGAATATGGTCGCTCCGAGGCGGAACCGGACTGGGCAAACTGTGGATTCAGAATAAATAAAACTAGCAGTATAAAATGAAATATCATACGCACTTCTCGAATCCCAGTCCGTACTCCTTGATCAATGCCTTGACTGCGTTGCTGACAATTGTCGTATAGTCTGGACCACGGGGCGCAAATATCTCCTCGGATTCGAGGGGCCAGGCGAGGCAGTATCGGGGAGGCCGATGCCCGTTGAGGTTCGTCTTGCGCGACGGCGGCATGGTCGTCCTAGGGAGGAACCTGGGCGCCTTGGGCGAATAACTTGTGTGTTGTCGTGCTTGAGAACATAGTATAGTATGTTCTCAAACTTACAATAAGACGTTGTCAACAGGACTCTCATGAATTGGGAGAAACGCATCGCACCGGCGCAGGCTGGTTGGCTTGGGGAGCCGGTGCAGCATTTCATGCCGTGCTGTCCCAGAGATCGTAACGAGCACACGATCACATGATCGTGTCCTTCGTT
>KN880680.1:0-34722 GCA_000934385.1 Cylindrobasidium torrendii FP15055 ss-10
AAGTACTCTTCGTGGTGGTATTGACCTTGAGCTGTGACTTTCTTACGGTAGAAGCTGGCTTTTTGTCTGTGTCTTTGTTTACTGGTTGGACAGCTTTCTTCTTTCGACTTTGAATAAGTGGTGCGTCGCTGTCCGAAGAATCATCCGAAGGGATGTTGATAGTGCGCTTCGGTGGCAAAGAGCTGCTGGCCGAACGCTTCGAGTCTAACTTGCGCTTCGAACTCGAGGCGGAGGCAGATTTAGATTTGGCACTGGAACTGGCGTCGTCGGTTCCGCTCCTTCGAGGCGCCTTGGCTGACAACTTCGCCCTCAGAGGTTCCTTTGACGGGTTAAGAGTGACATTGGGTGTACACAAATAGGTGTGCTGACCTCGTCCGATGAATCAACCACGCGCGCTCTTTTCTTGGTTGACGCCTGACGCTCCTTTATAAAAACCATGCTAATTGCAAAAAAGAACTGTGTCTCACCTTCTTTCCTTTACCTTTAGAACTCGCCTATTTACTGCTCAGATAGTGAGTGTCTTAAAGAGGCCATTCACGCACATCAAATGGTGTTTTGGGCAAAAGCTCTGCCTCCTCCTCGCGAGTCAAGGCGTTGCTCGTTGTTTGCCGCAGATTCTCCCTGAAGTACTTCTTCTCGCGCGCTGCACACCCGTAAGGCATACGCAAAGATTACGAGCGCGCGATGCTCACCAATCCACGAATCCTCTGCTGCCACAGTGTAGCCAGGAGGATAATCGTCATTATCGTTTCCAACGTGTTTCCAAAAGACAGAGAGAATTCGACGGCAAGAGTCTTGGAGATTGGCCTCGGGCTCCCACCTATGACTTGTTACCCAGAATCAAGGGCGCTGAGATATGCTCACGTATTGTCAGATACTTTGTCGTAGCCATACCACTTAGAAGTATTAACTGGCGAACATAGACACAGAGCTAACAGATCCTACCTTGACCAAGTATTGCTGGTTGGATACAATCAATATCGAGCAAATGGAAAAAGACATGGAGCCTGACTTACCCAAGTGCCATCCTCGGCCACTCTAGCACCCAACAGAACCTCTGCGCTTGTTTGAGACAAGAGGCAATAGATGGATCCAATGTTCATTTACCAACTTGGAATTCGTCTTCGGACCCTTCGTCTTCGTTGCCAGACTGCGCTGTCATCGATTCGTCGTCGGACATGGCGGAGAGCTAGGGTCAGACTGGGGTCGCAGTCACGGTATGATTGCAAGGTAGGGAATTGCGCCCCGATCATTGGCTACATACTCCATTCCCACCACCATCATGTTGAAGGGCAAATCTTCCAAGTCACACCAAGAGGAAGCCTTGCAGCTCCTCGACGATCTCGACTCATTTACCCCGCTTGCGAAGCCGCTAGACGAGAGTGCCCCGGCGCCTGGCCAGGGTCCCAGCGTCCAGGGTGAAGCAGAAGCGCTAGCGTTCATCGACGAAATCACCCAGAAGAGCGCAGAGCCCACCAGAATCACAACTTCTCATTTGGAAAGACCAACTTCACGCGCTGGAACGCCTACGTTGCGCAAGAGCACCGAGCGCGTCCGCCTCGGCTCCAGTAACACTCCACCGTCGTCGAAGCCGTCTACCCCAACGCCCGCCGGAAGGACACCTAGTTCCGTCGACCCCGCAGCGCAACAAGCCGGTGGCTGGGGTTGGGGCTCAGTATGGACGAGCGCCTCTGCAGCCATTCAGCAAGCTCGTACAGTCGTTGACGAGCAGGTCAAGCATCTACCAAACAATGAAGCTGCTCGCAAATGGGGCGAAGGCGTCTACGAGTATGCGAAAACCGCCCAGCTGGACAAGCTTGGTACGCTTTGGTCTTTACGCTGACATTTGGATGCTCATTATGATCTCTAGGTCAAGATTTCAAACGCGTCGGCCTCACGACTCTCACTGATCTTTTAAATGTTGTCGCACCTCCCATATCTGAACACGAAGTCATTCAAATTTGGCTAAGCCACGACATGCTTGGATACGAAGGCGTGGAGACCCTTGTCTACCGCTCCATGGCACGGGTGGGTGATTCGTCTTCACTCGTTGTACATCATGATGAACGCTGGGCAGATACTGGAGCAGGTCGAAGGCGGTGATCTCGTTGTCAACCGGGGCGAAGAGTCGCGCCCTAAAGATTCAGACGGCAAGGAGCGTGATTTGAACGCTGTTGAAGGCTACGAAGCTGCGGTCAAGCTCGCTCAGGCAAACCTTGACGAACTCATCAAGCTGAAGAACACTTCCAAGCCGAAGGAACAAGCTGCAAGCCAGACGCAGGTGCCAGTATCGTACTCTTACGTCTACCTTCGCGTTCAGCCCTTCTTCACTTCGTATGCTCTTCCCGCCAAACCATCTGAAGATGCCACAGCCTCTGGACCCAAGGAGGACTCTGTCCAGCAGCAGCTCCAATATCTGCTATACCTCTCGGACCCTTCACACGAGCTAGTGCACACTACCGTCACCCAAAGTGTCCCCGGCACCTGGCTGGCTCTCTGGGACCAGCATGAGTGGGTGGAAGATCTCGTTGCCGAGACTCTTCGCGTTGGTATCGAGGTTGTGGGGCAGGACTATGTCGTCGCACGTATGGGGTCGGACTTGTCTGGAAAGACGAAATTGGAGGACCCGGCTGTAACAACGGAGGATGAGAAGAACGCGCCAGTGGATGCCTGACTTTTGGTATGATAACAAGGAACAACTTCAAATGTACTACTGTTAGTAATGTTGCATGGACCCGGAAAGGAATCAAATTCTATCGTCGGAGGCATCGTTGATGTTCTCTTCTAAGTCCAATGTGTCCACAGCCTGTCTAAAGTCGTTGGTACGGTGAACTCCAACCCAGCCCGCGCGCTAAATGGCCTCACGCGTGGTCTACAGTGATCGACCAATCGCAAAAAGCCGACCCGCGGAAAGAGCTCTCGATCTCGGGCCTCGGCAGCTGCGGCCTTATAAAAAGGAAAATCGTGATGGATTTCTTCAGTCCTTTCCCTCAAGATGCTCTCTGGTCGCTTTCTGCATTCTTCCGCACTCTCTGGCCTGTTTCTACATCTACGGTTACGCAAAGGTCCCACTCTGGTTCAATGTTAAGATGCAGAGAGATATTGCTTGCAAGAAATCCACGGTGCATCATCACAGTTATGCAGCTCTCTGTCTACTCATCCAATCTACTCGCCAAGTCGTTTCCGGGATAAGCTTCCGGGGGTCGACAGCCATATCCATGAACTCCCTCACTCTCAGCATCTGGACACATTCTTAGTCAAGTTATCCGAACATCGACACTTTTCTCGCACCACGTCCTCGCCATCCCGCCGTTTACGACGCCGACTTTTTTGAGCGCCACCGCTATGCCATCCGCGGGGCAATCAGTCTTCACCGCTACGCTTCCTACGCTCAACAGGCTCAGTGCCAACAAGAAGCTCCCCATCACCTCTCTGAGTAGTCAGGACACCCACCGCATGGATAACGATTCCCGAGCCAAGCAGGCACGACCCCTACCTCTCGGGAACTTGTTTGTGCGCATCTCGGGACTCTGTGTGGTTAGAGCTGTGCCATGCTTAGCTGAGTCGAAGTTTAAGGCGCCGCCACATTTCTCCAAACTCGATGTCTGGTCCGGTTCGGTTCTATTGCGTACCAACTGCCGAAGTTCTCTTTCCTGAGAATTGGATTCAAATAAAACAGAGAAAGTGCAGGGCCTATGCAGAGAGGATTGACTTCGAGACCTTGACACCACGGAGACATTGCCATTCTAGCGTTCTTGTACTTCACGTCACACTGTGTGTGGTATTCCAAGCAATGACTCGCGATTACAATCCGAATTCAATGATTTTAGCCCAGTATCCCTACGCGCCGTAGCCTCTTAACATGATGATGCTGCCCTTGGCAGCGTCTGTGCAGAACTTTAAGCACTCAACGCGACTGAACCACTGACTAGTGATGAGCCTACTATATGCACCAGCCATCTTGCTCATCATCTTCAATGATTCCTATGTCTCCTATTCGCAAAGTCCATGATGAAGACGAGGCGCATTGTAATTTGTGTGTCCAAACGGATCAGTAATGGACTGGGATTATGTCTCTCAGTAGTCATGTCCATTTCCAATGCCAACTTGCGCCAATCCATCTGTGTTCTAGTCCTAGTCGACAGTCTCCCGTACATACTTAGATTGTACTTAGAAGTCTCATTTATTTCATGCACTCGCGCAACCTCACGCAAGTTCGGCGCAAATGCTCGCGCGTCGCCGACCGCCGAACGGATCAAAGCCCACAAGGATCGAATCACGTAATCCCGGTGTGAACAATGCTTTCTCGCGTCCTGCCGCGACTATCCCTTGTACGGCTGGCCAGAACGCCGGCTACCGCGCGCATTTCCCATGGAATCGTATATGGCGCGCCAACAAGAACATTTGCGCGGCCGTACGCGACACCTCCGCCGCAAACTGTAGAGAATAAGTGCGTGGTCTCATCCTGCATGCGAAGCAGCACGGAGGGATTGAAGAGGCGCTGTTTAGCAATATCTCGATGGAAGAGTACCATAAACTCTCGGACAAAGTGATGGATGGTCTCACAGAACAGCTGGAGGGTCTCGTAGACCAATGTGGAAGGGATGACTATGAGGTGGAATACTCGGTGCGTCGCGTACTTGCCTTGCCACATGAAGCTCACTCGTACTGTGCAGTCCGGTGTTTTGACGTTGAGTGTCGGAGAGCATGGAACATATGTAATCAACAAGCAGCCTCCGAACAAGCAAATCTGGTTGTCCTCTCCGCACAGGTATGAGCAAGGTTCCATTGCCTCAGAATATGCAGGGTTGATTCCGTGACTAGTGGGCCAAAACGATACGACTATATGACCGACGGGACTTGGAGGTATACTAGGGACAATCACGCGTTGCTTGACCTCTTGAATGAGGAGCTAGCACCAGCGTTCACCGACTTCACCAAGCTGGCGATTGACGAATAAATAAGATGCATTTGAATTCTATCGATGTTGTCTGTGTCCGTCTATGATGATATGCTTGGATTATGAGCACTAATAACAGATTGAACATAAGAAAAGGGAGGTAGTTAGTGGCCGATGGTAGATAATGCGGAGCGAGGATGCCGGGAGGAGAACATGGACAGGACTAGGACTAGGCACTCATAGACTGGATGAGGGTGAGCTAACGACTCTGGGCGGAGTGGTCCTCGGACCTGTGAGTGGTCTCTTGGGTTTCCCTCTTGTCCAGTGTACTACGCCTCGATAAGAAGAGTGACCGTAGGAGGCTGTGGACGATAAGACTTTGCATATCCAATGCAACTAAGACGCACCGATTCTGGTCTTCGTAATGCTCCTTCACTTTTTGACCCTCATCATTGTCAGCCGCAGATTGTGGGGTAGATGGTGGCGGAGTTGAGGCTGTTGTCGCGCTTGTGGGTGGCTCAAACGGGTTTGGTGTAGATGGATGACGGGGTGGTGTTGCATCTGGCATGGCTGGCGGGTACGAATTGGAAAATATCAGACGGTGTCGTTGGAGAGCATGAAGCTCATATAGCATATTGTTCGCTGGCGAGTATTGCGTGGGTGCTTGACGTTGGTGTTGTCCATTGAGTTGCGCATTTGATTGCAAGGTATCACTCTCGCCACCGTTGTGCAAGATAGTCCCGGACAACGCGCCATCATCTATGGCTGAAGTCACGAACCGTTGCCGCTTTGGATTGGGTATCTCGTCTGGGATAAAGCGCGCAGACGACGGCATGGGCGGCGATGAGGGGCGTTGGCGTTTGAGCATGGTGGCCTTAGGACAAAATGGCAAGACAAAATGGAGGCCAGTTGTTCGCAAGTGGTAGACTCGTAAGCCCGGCGCGCACGTGCCGGAAGACCGATCACACTGTTCCGTTACCAGATGACGCATCTGCGCCGTGAACAGCGACCTTGAACTGCATACCGCCAAAATGAGCTCTGATGATATTTTCGCGGCCATGGGCATAGCTGGCTTCGGCAAGGCGGCGCCCAAGAAAGCTCTCGATCCAGCGCGGTTTGACAAGACGAAACGGACGGATGCGGTGGTGCGTGCTGCGTCCTCTTATTTTGCTTTTTTCACTTATAATAACCCAGCCGAACGCTGCAGGACCTTCCTCGGTTAAATCACAGGCCGATGGAGCGTCTTCAACCTCGGCAAGGCCAGAAGATAGGGAAGAGCAAGCCATTACCGACGAACCGGAGTACGACCCCGATGATATAGCCCAAGAAGATGATGAAGAGGCTTTCCCCATTTCGCACGAAATCCTTCTCAAGGACCATAATAAAGTCGTCTCTGCACTGACTCTTGACCCGTCTGGTGCCCGTATTCTTTCCGGGTCGCATGACTATGACTGCAAGCTGTGGGATTTTGGTGGCATGGACGCCCGCTGCAAGCCATTCAAGAGCTGGGAGGCGGCTGGGACATACTATGTGTGTATACATCATATTTCTACTTGAATACGACCTTATCTGCTCATAGATTCACGACGTGAAATTCTCAAATGACGGGCGCCGCTTTCTTGTCATTCCTGGGACACTGCAGGCCAGGATGTACGACCGCGATGGGGAAGAGCTGTATGTTTATTCCACCTTAAGCTGAGCTGGATAAGCTTACCTGACCTAAGGGCAACCTTTATCAAGGGAGACCCTTACATTCGTGATATGAAGCATACCTCGTACGTCCAGCAACCACGCCGCATCCATCCTGTCTCATTCCGTTCCCTTTAGCGGTCATGTCGCTGAATTGACTTGCTGTGCATGGCATCCAAAGGAGGCCAATACGTTCATTACATCCTCTGCAGACTCAACCATACGGTACGTTCGGCGATGATGATCTCTACTTCGGTCGGCTGAGTTGTTGGCCAGGATATGGGATACTGAGAACAAGAGGAAACAAAAGACGGTCATTGTCGTGAAATCCAAGGAGCGCGGCACACGCACCAAGGTCACCGCCTGTGCGTATTCGCCAGACGGTAAGCTCATCGGCGGAGGTTGGTGATTTAGTCTTGGCCATGGGCACGTTCTGACGAAAACGCAGCATGTCTCGACGGTGCCCTTCACATGTGGCAGACGACGTCAAATTTTGTGCGCCCCAACATGACCATTGAGGGCGCACATGTCAAAGGCAACGAGACAGGTTCCATCGTCTTTAGCGTTGACGGACGGACTGTACTCACGCGGAGTAGCGATGAGACGGTGAAACGTACGTGTCTCTGTCTGTTGATGTCGCCCGCTTTTTGATCATCGCCTCAGTCTGGGATCTGCGAGCATTCAAGAAGCCTCTGGCGACAAAGAGCGGTCTTGGAACACCATACCCTAACGCAAACGCACTCTTCAGCCCAGATGACAAGTTTGTGGTGACAAGCGACGGGGCTACTACTCGTGGATCCAAGGGACGGATTGTTTTCCTGAGAAAGGAGACATTGGAGGTTGTCAAGGCCATTGAATGTGATGCGACCCCGGTCAAAGTATTCTGGCATTCGAAAATCAACCAGGTGCGTTACAGGGCAGTGTGGAGTCAACCAAGCTAAAATATGTTGTATTCAAGATTGTGAGTGGCCTATCGAATGGACAGATCAATGTGTTCTATTCGCCGACTGCATCGATGAACGGCGCGAAGCTGTTGGCGAACAAGGGTCCGCCACGCAAGGCCAACATCGAGGATCTGGCAGATTCGTTGGCTACCCCAGCCATCATGGTTCCCGGCGCGAACGAGGGCCTTGGAGACGGGATCATCAGGACGAACAAACGGAAGAGAGACATGGCGAAGATGGACCCGCGCAAGGCACGCCGTCCCGAGCTGCCAGTCACTGGGCCCGGCAAAGGCGGTCGTGTTGGAGCGAGCGCAACCCAGCACGTCGTCCAAAACTTGGTCCGCGATACGACCCGAGACGAAGATGTGAGTGCCCGCTTCTTTCAGACTCCGCTCAGAACTCCGCCGATCGTTCGGCCGCTCGTCCCCGCCGCCCGCCCGCGTTGTTCGTTCTGTTCTTTCATTGCTGACGATTGTCTGTTACTTTATAGCCGCGCGAGGCATTGTTGCGCTACGCGAACAAGGAGGGCGACTTGCAATGGACTTCCGGTACGTGTCACGTGTGTTTGTGTATCGCTTACGTGGTCCTCATCTCCCGGCAGCCTGGCAAGCAAACCAGCCGAAGCCCGTGTTCGCAGAGGCGGAACAGGAAGAGAAAGACGAAGAGGACAAATGAGCGCGTTTATTTGTTGGGTTGGACAGACGCAGGGCGCACAGAGAGTGCCTATCTCTGGCAGGGAATTGGACCCTCCCCTTTACATAAGCAGGAGCCGGACAGTATAAAAGCGGAACGCAACTTTGAACCGCAAGTCCCCCCATTTCGTCTTATAAGCCCCCCCTTGCCCCTCAGTCACAGTGTGGCCAGATCATGAGTCTCACAGTCGACCCCGTTACCGAAGACGCCATTGCGCCCACTGGTCAGGAAGAGAAGGCGGGGACCGCCGGGCCGCCCGCTGAGACCGACGCTGCGCCCGATGACGGCTCCAATGAAGTGCCCGATCATGAACAAGACGCGTCGGCTGTATTCGTGGAGGGACAGAGTGACCAGGAGATGGGTGACGCGTCAGGCGCAGGCACGTTGGAAGCAACTACGGAGCCCAGTACGTCGCAGTCGCGTCGCGTAGTCTTTCGTCTCATTATACTTAGCCGTAGAGCCAACTCGGTCCCCGTCTCCGAAACCCGCAGATGACGGCGTGGACATTACGATGAGCGAGGAAGTGCATGTGAACGGAGTGAACGGGACCAATGGCCACGACGTGCAAATGTCCGAAGGCGACGCGCAGTCCCCACCAGAAACCCCTGCCCTCGCTTTGCAAACTCCAGAAGCATCAACGTCCTACGTATCCCCCAAACTGGAGCAGGATACAGATGGCCCACCAACCAAACGGCCACGAGTGTACTCAGACGCGGACAGAGCGTCCTTGGCCCATGTATGTCGTCCGCGCTCTGTAGTTACAGCAGCGCCTAATCTCCTGCCCCAGTCAGCGACACCACCTCCCGCCTCTCAAGAAAGCGTGCCGACGCCGATACCCATTCCCTCTACGTCGGCGCCAGCCCCTGCACCATCCCAAGCGTCTCACTCAACAACGCGGGGCCTAACCAAGACCCAACATCACTTTATTTCTAATTCCATCAAGAACATAAAGAAACAGAAGGATGCAGGCCCATTCCTCGCGCCTGTCGACCCCATCGCGCTCAACATCCCACATTACCCCTCTATAATCCCTCACCCGATGGACTTGGGCACGATCGAGCGCAAAGTCGCATCGTCAAACCCTGCTCGGCCCGACCATAACCCGTCGAATCCGCGGTACACTTCTGTTGACCAGTTCATCGACGACGTCCGCCTTGTATTCCGCAACTGCCTTACGTTCAATGGACCAGATCACCAAATTTCCCACATGGCAAGACGCTTGCAGGAAGTCTTTGACCGCAGTATGAAGCACGCTCCCGGGCCCGACGACGTGCGTGTTGTGCTGCATGCCCGTTTTCATATAAAACTCACTGTCACTCTGTCAGCCCACACCAAGGATGCCCCCACCCCCGCCAGCCAAGAAAGCTGCCCCTCCCCGTCGGCTATCGCACTCCAGCACTGCGCGTCCAGACCCTCCGCCTGCTGCACGGCCCAAGCGCGAACAACTGCCGCCGCAAAAAGAGGTGTTCCTGGACCCCAAGAAGCGCAAGGCGCGCTCAGTGGATCCTTTGACCTTGAAGCAACTCAATTTTTGCGGCAAGATTATACAGGAGCTACACCGGCGGCAGCACTTTGATTATGCCAGCGCGTTCTATGACCCCGTTGGTGCGTGCTGCTCGATCTCCGTTTGCCGTCGCCCTAACCTGTTTCCAGACTGGGTCAAAATGGAAATCCCTTCGTATCCCAAGATCGTCAAGAAACCGATGGATCTTGGCACGATGAAGCGGAAGCTGGACGCAGGCGAATACCCCAACGCCAGCAAGTTCCACGACGACTTCAAGCTCATGATCCGAAACTGCTTCGCGTTTAATCCGGTGGGAACCCCCGTCTGCAACATGGGCGTCCGTACGCAGCAGGTCTTTGACGAGAAATGGAGGCAGCTGCCGCAAGCAGAACCCCAGTTGGATGACGCTTCTGATGAGGACGACGATAGCGACAGTGATGCAGATTATGCCCGTTAGTGGCGTGGCTTCTTTCCGTGCATCAGTACTAATTTCGTTGCCTGTAGGTGCGATTATGGAGGTCGAGATGCAGATCAAGAATCTGCAGGACAAACTGCAGTCCCTGAAATCGTCGAAACTGGCGAAGGATAAGAAACGGAAGGCGGAAAGAGCAGCACGCGCACAAGAGGAGAATGCACGTGCGCGCGCTGCTGCTGCCGCCGCCGCCACACCCAAACCTCCTAGGGCACCCAAGGCACCCAAGAAGAGTGGTAGCGGCGGTGGTGGAAGTCTTCCAAAGGCACCCAAGCGTCCAGCGCCCGAGGACGATGGAGCCTTGTCATTCTCGCAGAAGAAGGATCTCAGCGAAGCCATTCAACAACTCGACGGTGTCAAGCTGGAGAAGGTCATCAAAATCATTCACGAAGGTGTCCCGGAGATTCGTGACGTGCGTTTCCAGTTACTTCGTATGCTCACCGCCCCTGACCTTTCCCTGCAGAGCACCGAAGAGATAGAAATCGAGATTGACCGTCTACCTGGCCCCGTTCTCACCAGGCTGTACAACTTCGTTATTCGCCCTTCACGCCCGGTCGCGGGCAAGCGAAGCAGACACGGCAAAGGCACTGGCACTGGTGGTTTGAAGCGGAAGAGCATGGACGAGGACGTAGAGGCAGAGAAGATTCGGCAACTCGAGCAACGCATGCAAATGTTTGAACACACTGTCAATGGCGCCCCCATTCCATCAGCAGTGGCTGCTGGAGGTGCTGGCGGCAGCGACTCAGACTCAAGCTCAAACTCCGACAGCTCTGGGAGTGATTCTGAGTGATGAAGTGGCATTGTTCTTTTGGTTCTTGGACACCTTTGTTGTCGTTCGTTCGTTGTTGCGCATAACCTTTATTACTTTTGCTCGCCTCTCTCTCTGACCTAGTCTATATGATATCATGACGCGTCGCTACCCATGCATTCACACATGCGTGTTTTCTTGTAGGTTCTCGGATTGGTATGAATTCCCACGCAAAATTTAGTGTACAAATTGAATCCTAGTCACTGTCACGTCTGGCCTCCTTGCTGCTTGCCTGTGCGTGCAAAAACTAGAGTCGTCGGTTATTTGACTTCTGGAATTGTTGCCAGCCCATTCGTGATGCGTGGGCTTTGGATGGCCGAGCTGGTGCGTCCAATGGCTGAGCGTTGACGATGGGTTGCGTCGGCGCTGTTTGTGGGACCACTACTGGAGGTGTTGCAGGGCCCGGTGCTTCTGTTTGTGGCTCTGAAGTCACCGTCGACCAGCCGACTTTCTTGAACCCCGATGTAGCAGGTGCAACGGAAGCGACAGCAGGCGCTACTGGCGTGGCTGCTACTGGCAATGCTACTTTGGGCACTTTTATTCCATTTGCCGCCGCAATTTTGCGCAACTCCTTCTCCTCACGCTTGCGCTCCTTCTCCTTGCGCTTGTCCACTTCTTCCTGGGGTTTAAGGCGTAGGCTGGCCTGCATGTCGCGCGCGCGCGCTTTGTGATGATGTGCATAAGAGTTGGTGTGTTCGTCGTATTGCGCAACATTCTTGAATTGTTTGTCGCATAGAGCGCAGTAAAAGGCGCGCAGAACGTCTGATACTTCTGAGGCGATGGCGAAGCGGCGTGCGGCGTCGTCCTAGATTGTGTTAGCAGATGGCTATTGCGTGGAGAATGCTTTACTTGACGGATACGTCGCTGCTCCGCTGTTTCTCGAGACATGCGCTCGGATTCGAGTTCGCGGCGCTGTGCAACAGTAGTCTCAACCATTTGCACGTCCTGGGTCGTCTTTCCCACGCCAGTCACATCGGACTTTAGAGAGAACGGGATGGGGTCCACACGGGCTAAGCAGAGTAAGTTCAAGATAACGCAGCTAGACCGAAGCGTTGGCAAGCTTACCGTCATCAGACAGGCCTAATGGCTGTCCTTCGTTCCATCCAAGCTTGGCTAGCATCGCGAAGCCCTTGTTGGAGGACTTCAACCGCGTTTCCACAGTGATTTTCTCCTCTTCGAATTCTTCCTCGTCCACGTCCATTTCAGCGTCAGACGCCGCGGGGGACGGCGAGCGCGACGAAACTTCCATATCACCATCGTCGTCTTCGCTTCGTCGGCGCTATTTGACACAGGCGCAGGGCAGTAGTGCTATCGGTGCATATAGGTGCAAGGAGATACCTTCAATGAGGATTGCATGATATGATATTAAAAGTTAAGGTTGGAGAGCACAATGGCGGCAGGAGATAGATCAAAGTGGGGGTCACGCTCTGTGTTACTGTCACACTGGACTTACGCGTTCGCCAATAACGCGCGTCTCTTGATCTCCTGCATCCATTTCTCTTTAGCTTAACTCCCCGCGTCCGTTCGCCCAACATGGTGTGCTGCACTCCCTGACTGCGCGTACGCGTTGTCTGATGTTTCGTAGTCGATTATGGAATATAACGGTGGCTCCGTCATAGCTATGGTCGGGAAGGAGTGTGTCGCTATTGCGTGCGATCTACGACTCGGAAATCAGGCATTGGGAATCTCCTCGAAGTTTGAGAAGGTGCGCTATAGTTCGACTGCCGCTGCAGGTTGCTAATATACTTGTAAGATCTTCCCTGTAACGGACAAGTTGTATGTGGGACTACCAGGACTCGCAACAGATGTTACAACTCTGTGCGTCTTCCTATCCTTGGGGTTGCTCCAGTATCTGAAGATGATACAGCAAAGAGTTATTCCGCTACCGCGTCAACATGTATACCATCAAGGAGGAGCGTGAGATTGAGCCCGACACCTTCGCGCACCTTGTCTCCTCCACATTGTATGAGCGTCGATTCGGCCCATACTTTATCGAACCAGTGATGGCTGGCATTTCCACAACCCCAGGCGGCAAGGTTAAGCCCTTCATTGCTGCAACAGATCTCATCGGATGCCTCAACTTCGCGAAAGACTTTGTTGTCGCTGGTACCGCAAGCTCCAAATTGTTTGGTGTGGCTGAGGGTCTCTGGGAACCAGACCTTGAGCCGGAGGACTTGTTCGAGACTATCTCACAAACTATGCTCAATGCTGTTGACCGCGACGCGTACTCTGGCTGGGGAACCATGGTATATGTGATGTGCGTTATCCCACCCCCGTTGTCTGTCCCGTTCTAATTGCGACTTTTACAGAACGAAGGATAAAGTCATTCAGCGTACACTCAAAGGGAGAATGGACTAGATTATGTTCCAAATGTATTTTTAATTCCAGCATCATCTTCGGGCAGCAAGTACTCTACTGTTGTGGTACCGATCCAACTTCCTGTGCTGTCCAGTCCAGCCATGAGCCCTTGTAGTTCAGAACGCTGGCCAAAGTTCAGGATGTGTGTGGATAGTTATATTGGAACGTACTTGGTGTAGCCATTGCGGGCTGCAACGTCGCTCGCAGAGGACGAACGCTTTCCGCTACGGCAGTAGAAGGTAAGCTCGTCGCTGTGCTTTGGCTTGGGGAATCCATATTGCTTTTGGAATTCCTCGGATTTGAGACTGAAGGCCGAGCCAATGGTGGAGAGGGGCAGGTTGACTGCCGAGGGTATGATGCCCTGCGCGACTTCCTCAGGCTCACGGACGTCGATCAGGTAGCTGTTCTGTGGTTTGTAAGGAGAAGTGCAAAGGAGACGCTTGTAGTTTACACACTGGGGCGGGGCTCTGTGTTTTGGGCTTCAGCTGCTCATACGAAATGGTGGGCGCGTGCCAGTCCGACAACTGGTCGGGTTTCGCCTGCTTCTCTTGCCTGATAGGCGAAGTCATGATGGACCGCGCTGGGAGGACAACGGAGGCGGGACGTGGGACAAATGCCGCACGAGCAGCAGGCCGAATGGCGGCGCGGGCAACTTGGAGGGTTGGGCGAAGCATTGTGATGGTGGTAGTGGTGGTATCAGTTAAACTGGCGGATCGAGCGCAACTTTGGTTTGATACCGAGCCGATCGCGACGAGGTTCGACTTCATTAGCGCATCATCGCGCCATTCTTCGGACACCTGCATTGTGAAGAAGGGAAGATTGATAGAAAGATAATTGGCCTGAGGGCGACGAGGAAGACGCAGCGCACACCCGCATGGTCCGCACGTCGTTTTTGCTGTAAATGACGCGAGGAATACGAGCTTGGCATTGCTGACAATGTCGGGCCGGCTATTATTTCAGGACGTGGATGGAATTGTGCTCTTCAGTTCGAATCCACCTCGTTCGTTCAGCAATGGCACTCTTGGCTTGAGAAGTACAAAGCGTTCTGTGCTACGCCGTCCCTTACAAAGTGTGCAAATATTACGGCCTTCACGATCGTTCACGCAGAATAACTCCCTGATGGGATTAGTGGCAGTCCATTGTTCGATAACACGACTTCTAACGAGAACAGCAGCACGGCAGCCCAGAAGAGATGAAGTGAAGGCTGGCATACAATTCGTACGTGAATTTTTGGCTGACATCACTAGAGAGCTCTGGGGACATGCAGCACAAGACTGGGCATATCCGGTCATAGGTCATGTATCAGCCACCCTGTACTTGCACTACTAATTTGCTTCATATTGGTGTCTATTGGTGTCCATCTTCACACCTTGCAGAGAAACCCGAGAGGGTACTTACCGCCCCTTGCACGCTGCTACCGTCGCCGTCACGTGCGCAGATTCAAAAAACTTTTTTGAACCAATAAAGAATATATAGTTGCTTTCGACGCGACTGACAGTCTCCAGGTCCTCCTCCCAGTTACAACTTTACGACCACAATGAAGTTCTCCGCTGCCCTTCTTACCTCTGCTGCTCTGGCGCTCAGTGTCCAAGCGCATTTCACGCTCGACTATCCAGAAGCGCGTGGTGAGTTTGACGAGGACAATGAGGGGAAGTTCTGTGGTGAGTATGCTCGTCTCATTTTGTATTATTTCACACTAAATGTGTCGGTGCAGGTGGTCAGACCACCATTGGCGACCGCGAGCCGTTTCCTCTGCAGGATGGCCTCATCGAGATTGACTCTCACCACCCATCGTTCACTGGTATGCCTCATTGAAAATGGTTTCTATGCATAGCCCAACAGTTTTTGCATAGGCACTGTCTTCTTGAGCAACTCAACCAACCCGACGTCGTTCGACGACTTTGTTCAAATCTTGCCATGGTTCAAGCTGGAGGGTGCGGGCACATTCTGCCTGCCTCTCGACCTTGCTTCGACCAACGCATCGGTCTCCGATGGACAGAACGTTACCATTCAGGTAAGCTGTGCCTCAGTATGCTGTCCATCATTGTACTGATGGACTCCTCTCACAGTTTGTGTATGATGGCGGCGACAGCCCTCTTTATCAGGTCAGAACGCCGTCTCCACAGCTGATTTCATTTCCCTGACGCCTCAGCAATAGTGTGCCGACCTACAGCTTGCGAGACAGTTCACTGTCAACGTGAACTGCACCAACTCGACGTCGTCGTCGACCAGTCAAGGCTCTGGCGATGCCGCGTTTGCGCTTGGTGCACCGTTCTACGCGTTGGCCGGTCTCTTGGTTGGCGGATTTGCACTTCTTGCATGAGACCGTGTTGGTGTTCCCTGGTCTGCGAAGAGCGGGGGCGGACGTAAATCTTTCATTCGGAACGGACTGGGCGGGATTGTGACACGGGTAGAATTGAAAACAATGGCTTTGATACATTCGGACCCGTTACAGCAAATGGAACATGGTTTTTTGTGTGTGATTTTCGCGCTCCCAATATTCGAGAGATGACGTGAAGCTTGATTTCGCGACCGAATCCCAAATCGGTCACCTTGAATAAACATAATGGGATGTCGATGAGGATCTGGAATTCGTTGTAGAACATAAAAGATTTCTCGTCGGTCATGGACGTTGGAGAAGAGACGGAAACGACGATGGTCGGGTGGCCGGCAAGCCTCGTAATAAGCTTTCGACCTCGAACGCGAATGCCGCATTTCAGGTATCCGCTGACAAACTTGCTGACGCTCAGCACGTCTGCCGGTTTCCGAAAGGATATCTGTGCCTAGATTGAGATCGACGATGAGTTACTGTAACAAAGTGGCTGTGCCACTCATCGAAGGTAGGCCACCCTTGCTTTATAAAGAGGAGCGTGTCAACCGAGAGTTGCGACATGCCGCCGCTTTTGGTGAACGAGCGATAAAGCCCATATAAATAACATTCACCGCTACTTCCTTCTTACTTTCATTGGCATGGTCTTCAAATTCAGACGCAAGCGCGAAATCCCATGGGAGGTGGTCGAGACCAGAAGTATATCCCCCGTCAGCATGCATATCGACGGAGAAGGAGGTGCGCGTCTCCCACGCCTTTCACAGATCCTGTTCTTTTCTCCTAACATCTTCCCAGCCGATAATCTGACTATTGTGGACGTGGGCGACAAAGAGACCCGTGGGACCTATGTGTTCGACGTCAAGAACATCAGTACCTCAGCAATGCAGAACGCCGTCGTTTTCGCACGGAAACAGCTCATGGAGGAGGTGCACAAGAGAAACCATAACATCCTCATAGTGGAAAGGCGCGCGCTTTGTTCTGCCTGCCCTGCTCTCACTAACGTCTCAACAGCTGGAACCTCACCATTCTCCGACGGGGGCACCATTATCGTGTGGAGGTGCAGTATGCTGGACTAGGTGCGTCGTGCTGTTTCCATGAACCGCTGCGATGGACGCTGACCATATGTGCACGACAGGCGCCAGAGCTGCGGGGAAGCTGCCTCATCTCACGTCGCCTCCGTTTATGGATACCTTACAAGAACTCATATAATCATCCTCTCCGTGTATCGCCCCCAACTGTATCTCTTTTCATCTACCGCCATCGCAGGATTGCTGTACTGTACTTAGCTGTCATTATCATGCTGTTACTTCTCGCCTTACCTTTAACACGCCCCACTGGAAACAATAAACCAACAGATTTGTACACACGCGCCCAGTCGAAGCTTGTAGCGGATGGCTGTCATATGCGAAACGAGGTATGCCGCTGCGTTCGAGGCGCACGTCTGTGAACGAGCCCGCTGTACCTTCAAGAAACCGCAACTTATATTGGGGGGCGCAGACTGCGCCGATACGTGGAAGATGTACACTTTAGTTGGTAGATTTCTGTATGACACTCGAGGCGCGCATCGCGTACCCGGTCCAGGACTGGTCGGAAAGGGTCAGAGGATAGTCATTGTTTCGGGATTTGCAGCTCATACCTCGTCGTAAAGGGACACCCGCTCCGCTTTGAGGAGGCTCAAACCTAGCCAGAGTATAGCGGCAGTCATCCCACTGCCGCAGGTGGTGGTGACCGGTGCATCTCCCTTCAGGATAGCCTCGAGTCTCTGTTCACCAACGGCATTGGCCAGAGCTTCGCGAATCTCAGGAACTGGCTTCAAGACGGTGTAGGACGAGCCATCTCTGGCCGTGCGCGACGCGAGAAACGCGTTGAAGGGCAGGGAAAACGAGTTGGGCATGTGCCCGGAGGAAAGACCTGGCCGTGGTTCAGGGTCTGTGCCATCGAATCTGAGTCATCTCAGAGATTCGGAATATACGGATGGGAAGAATCAGCAACACACCGTGATCGCGAGCGTGCGTCCAGGACGATGTCAGCGTCGGATTCCCGGGCGGAATTTTCGACCATGGCCGAATAATCTTGTCATCCGTGAATCAACAACGCGTACTGACGCGTAAGCATCGAGCGGAAACTCACCTTTTATGGCTGTAGGGCTCAGTTGTGGCGTAGGGTAGTCGGTCTTCTGGGGTTTCACGGGTTCGCCGTCCTCCACCGCGAATCCTGAATCCAACCACGCCGGAAGACCTCCGTCGAGGACAGTTGAATTTGCATGACCAAACGAACGGAACGTAAAGAGGGCACGAGGAGACGAGAAGACACCGTGGGTGTCGTATCTAATTTACAGAGTCAACAATCAGGATTTGTAAATTTAAATCCAAATGAGGAGGAGGACGCACAGAACGACGTGTGTGTTAGGAGAGATACCCCACTTTTCTGAGAATTTATTTACTCAGCAGACAAGTTCATGACCGATCTGGTCGACATACCACAGGCGTCAGCAAAGACCTTTCCGGATGGCATCATGTGCTTGAGTCCCAGTTCATGCGTACTGGCGACTTCATCCAAGTCCAAGCGCTGCGCTCCAGGCAGATGTTTTGCCAAAAACTCTGCCTTGGGGTCGCGCGGCGAGTTGGGCATGAACCAGCTCGCATCCAACACTTTGACTTCCGTCGGTTTGTCCTTCAGCAGGTTGGCCGCCTGGTCGACAGAAATAATAGGCGAGTAGGATGCCATTGCGCTGAACCGTCGAGCCAGCGGATATCGCGTCGCAGTCTTCAACAAGCGCGCTATCATGATGCTTGAGGAAGGCAAGGAATGTCGGCCCGAATCACCGCTCCATGGCGATGTTGTACGTCTTCCGGCGAGTAAATAACAGAATTCAACAGCGCCGTAGCCTCGCTTGAGTCGGGATACATCAATTCGAACTTTTGGAATATTGCAGTTGGTCAAAGCGCTACTGGGCCATCCTTTCAAGGCTTGTGGCGTGCTACTGTCGGAGATCGGACCGTGTGCCGTGCTTTGCCACGGGGATGGGATCACGTCGGCCTTCGACGAACGACCGCCATGCCTTCGGACCAAAGTACCTGGCTCATCTCCGCCCCGCTCAACGGCGACACCGAAGGGCTCTTCCAGGAATTCTCCAGGAAGGTTGCCCACCAGGCAAAGGCAGTTCCTCCTAACAACATCGCACCATTGAACATCCCCACCTTCAAGGTACTGTCTAGCACATAGTCTACATTACTACTCGCTGACTGTGTAGACCGGTACATTGGACACCCTGATCTCTTTATCTGAGGATCTTCCGAAACAAGAGGCGTTCTTCACGGCCACCGTGGCCAAGACAGTCGATACTCTACGCAACCTGGTGAATAACGATGCGACCAAGCTCGCACAACACACTGTCGTCAACGAGGATACCGTGGATGAATACGTGCTGAGGGATTGGAAATGGAATGAAGGACGCTATGGACTGCACAGAGGTCTTCGGGAGACAGTAGATACCCTAAACAAGGTGCGTTTGCCCCTGCGCTCCCGGGACTTCGCTCATGAGATCTACGCTAGGAAATGGCATCTATCGACAACTCGATGCGCACGAAACTCCAAAACTACAATCTCGTGAAGGGATCACTAGTGCAGATGCAACGCAAGAAGACGTACGCTTGCTCTTCCATTCAATTTGGACCCCGCCCACTCACCAACATCGCAGTGGGAACCTATCCGTCAAATCGCTTGCCGATATCGTACGCAAGGAGGACTTTGTGGAAGACTCGGAATATCTCGAGACTCTTGTGGTCGCTGTACCAAAGTGCGTTCACAACTTCATCCATCCAAGCACACTTTGACATCCTACAGGAATATCGTGAAGGATTGGAATACAAGCTACGAGCGGCTGACGACTATGGTGGTACCTCGATCCTCCAAGTACGCGTTCACTCCATGCCTCTGGTCAATTCCTCATCACCTACTGTAGAACTCTTGCAACGGATGATGACTACTTCCTCAACACTGTCGTCATTTTCCGCAAAGTACACGACGAGTATGTGCAAAAATGCAGGGAACGCAAGTACGTCTTTTCCCTTCCTTTCTCAATCGCCCCTGCTGACAGCTAGCTCGCCAGGTTCTTGGTCCGCGACTTCACATATTCCGAAGACGAGATCCACAAACAGCGCGAAGAAATGGAGACAACGGATGTGACAGAGAAGGAACTCTGGGCGGAGCTCCTCCAACTCTCGCGGACAAACTTTTCGGAGGCGTTCCAGCTCCTCGTGCATATCAAGGTCGTCCGCCTCTTCGTAGAGAGCGTGCTAAGATACGGACTGCCTGCCAACTATACCGGATTGGTGGTGAAGGTGCGCCCGAATCATCCATCTATCGTTACAACCACTGATAGTGTGCGTAGCCCGACACTAAATCAGCAAAGAAGTTGTTCGAGTTGCTGCAGAGCCAGTTTTCTTTCCTTGGGAGCTCGTCGGGGCGATACGCAAAGGACAAGGGTCAGGAGGAGTTTGTAGGCGAATTCCAGGCGTTAATGGAACAGGACTTTTACGACTTCGTCATTTATGAAGTGCCTTGGATCGTTTAGACCAATCTTACCGCTGTCTATACCCTTTTCTCTCTATCCTCCTCACGACACACCCAATGGACGCGTTTAAATAATTTTATTAGTGAAATATAACGATACGACCAGCTCACTAATGTAGAACCAATTGTACAGCCTGGGGATCAGGCGGAGAAAAAGATAGCAGGGAGAGGCGGAACGCACGACGAGTTTGTAGTGTGGGTCTGTATGAGATGGCTATTGTAGGGTACAGATGCTACGAAGAAAAAGAGAGCGAGCGGTGTGGATGCGAGTAGATAGTGTATTGTAGTACATGGGGACATTTTGTCCTTCATTTTTTGTCCTTCCTGTTGGACCACGGGGAGTCAGCGCACCAGGCGGACCCCGCGCTAGCTAAGGAGGTTTACAGTCCCAAATTGGAGATCATTCGCGAGGCCTCCGCATCCACGTCGTCATCGTATTGTCGGCCCAGGCTTGTCCGCGTCGAAGGAGGTCCATAAACGCTAGGGAACGACGGAGCAGCAACCGATGTTGGACTCGAGTTGCCGCCCGTAGATCCTGTCGGCGATTCCGCACGCTGCATACCAGCCTCTTGGATGCGCCCAAGAGAATAGCTTAGGTCAAGAGACTGAGCACGATTGTTGAGGGACCGCGGCTTGCTGTTGAGCTGTTCCTTGAGCTTTGCTTCGAGTAGCGAATCTGACCCGCGCTTGAGTGCCTCCTCTGAGTTGCGGTGCGCGCGATTAGGAATACCGGATCCCTGTATGCCTGGTCAACAAATGCGAGTATGTAGACGAAAATGTACTCACAATAGGTGGCAGAGGTGCCCAATACTGACCGCTACCGTCAATGCTATGATTGGGAACGTAGGTAGGCTGAGGTTCGTCATCCTCGAGGTTGTAGATGTAGGCGGGATTATTGAACAAGGCCTTCACGTCGGGAGAAGAGTTCGCCATGCGCAGCCTGCGCTCACCGAGGCCACCAATGGGCTCGGTGCGAACGAGGTCGGCAGACTCCGTCTGTCGGTGTGTATGTCCATAGACGCCAAGGTGGTGGCCATGAATAGCTGGCGGAGCCGGCCAATCCGAACGGCCTGCAGCCTGTGACGCAGAAAGAACCTTGCTATCAAAGTGAGGGAAGGCCTCCGCAAATGAATCACCACGCTTGTGGGTGTGCGCTGTGGGAGAGGGATAGACGTGGATATTGTGGTTGATGAGCCACTGCTCCAGCATTTCACGGCCCGGCACCAAAAAGTCACTATTGCTGCGTTGACACCGGAATTTGAACGAGTATTCTGTCGTCGGCTCGGGCGTAGCGCCATTGCCATTTGCAGGGAAGGACCTGAAATTGGGGCTGACAGACACCTGAAGATCGCGTTTGATAGTTTCCGCAAAGGCTGAGAATTCCGCAGATGCGCAAAGACGAGTTAACTCGGGATTTGGTGGAACGGCCATGTCGGCTTCGAAGGGTACATGCTCCTACACACTCGGTAAGCAAGTGTTCAAGCCTAGAAAGATGCATGACTCACAAGAAGCATTGTGGTGGCAATCTGTACTTGGCTCTCTGGGCCGTAAACCGTGACGACGTCGGATGCGAGTTCCTTGTCGGGAAAGCGGATGCGCGAATTGGTTTTCGTCTCAATATCGTGAATAAATATACTTTTCTCGCCGAGGAGAGTGCGATGGTATCGTCTGGGTATGGCGACCGTCTCGTTAACGAAGTCCTTGTCCTGAAACATGCGTGAGGTTGTGTTGTAGTCCTCCTCAAATGGCTTACCCTCGGGGCAACGAGTTCCATAACCGATCCTCTCAGGTTCTCTAGGCTGATAGCATTCTTTGCAGGTGTACGGGCAACGACGTTGTCATCGTTGTCGTTGTAACCGCCGAGGGCCGCAAACTCTTCAGCGTTTGAGAATTTGACATATACGCCGAACTTCTTCATAATGCGTTGGATGCTTCGTCCGCCGACACCGATGATACGCTTGTGATATGCCTCCGGGACATGGAAAGATATCTCTGCGGGCAGTTCCTCCTGGAGTAATGACAGACCAGTCAAGATAGATGCGTCAGAGCCAGACATGTCGATGAGGAAGTTGTGGTCGTTGAAGGTCTCGAACTTGATTTTGACACTGGTCGTCTGCATGATCTTGTTGATTTTTCCATTCTTCTTACCGCTGATAAACTCTCGGTGTTCGTTTGCCAATTCAATCTGGAAGCGAATTTCATGTTGGAAGGTCTGGCACAGTCAGCTTGATTCGTCAATCGTGAGAAGGATGACAGGTACCTTGAGAACTTCAAAGGCCATGATCATATCGATAGCAGCGCGGACTTCATGCTCAAGGCCGTGCATCTCGAAGCACATACTTTTGAAGACGACTTCGGCACCCGTTGAAAGGGACAGTTGCTTGAGAAGGGTCGCAATCTGTGCAGGCGACAAAGAGGCAGAGGGCAGCAGTGCATTAAACTGGATGGGATTGGGGAGCAGCCAGAAAGATGCGACGTAATAGCTGCATGCCTAGAATACGAGTGAGCAAATGCTGCGATGGCGCGCGCAGTTCGAACGGACCAATTGCATAATTGAGCGGATAGTGCGCTGAATGTTGACCCGGCTGTCACCAAAGACGGTTATGAGACTTGTTGAGCTGCCGAGGGGCGGGAACTGGATGAAGGTGGCATTGTCCGTCATGATGGCTTTGAGATCATCCGGCCGGTCGGTGACCATCCAGTCGAGCTTGCGAGGGAGGATGGCCGTGTCGCGCGAAATGACAGCCTTGCTCTGCGGAAGAGTCAGCGCATACCGATGGCCGCGGACGGGCTGACTCCGACCTTGTTTGCCGAGACCTGGAACAGCATATCTCGCGCACGCTGGACGCCGAAAAATTCACCTGTAATCCAGACTGCGCTGCTGGAACGCGACGTGCCAGATGTGCCGGGGGCGAGGGACAGGTCGGCTCCAACAAGGCCTTGGAGTGGCGAAGGAAAATAGATGTTCGTCGCAGTCTCTTCCTGAATAGTCTGGAGCACATTGCGTTTCTTGCCTGCAAGGATAGGAATGATTTGCTGGTCCAGCTCGCATATCTCAGCTTTGAGGCCACTCTGTGGGAATACGGGTTAGAGTGGGTTGCGCCGACCTGCAGATGCGCACCAGTTCATCCAACATCACGAGCAGCCGAACGCGAGCCAGATCGACCGAGTCGACGGCTCCCGTCACCACCAGTTCACATATCCTATCCGTCTCTAGCCCTGACCAGCCTGCGCTGGAGCTAACACCGTCTGGAGGAGTCCGGCTTGACAACGAGAGTGGACTGTTGACGACGGCGATGTGGGCAAGTGTCTGAGATGCAATGTCGTCTAAGCGACGGCGAACCTCGGGCTTGAGCGACGGCTTGGACGATGGCGAGTCGAGTATCTCGGAGCGCGTGACGCGGATCGTCGCGCGGTGCTGGACTGGGCACTCCTTCAAAATCATGCCGCGAGTAACCATAACCTGCTGGTACGGGCCAGTGATGTGAAAGTTCCAGCCGCGGCCGTTGTCGGTTGGGAAATACGAGACATGGCAACCGTGCAACGTCCCGGCGAGCATCGCGAGCTTGGCCACCGCATCTTGGTCGGCCTCGGAAATCGGCGTACTGTGCTGCTGGATCTGTTGGGTGCTTGGAAAGGGCTCCGTACTCCGCAACTCGCTGTTGGCCGCATAATCTAGCGAAGACGAAGGCGAATGGATGTGGCGCGAACGACGAGGATAGCTGAACGAAGTTGAATAGACATCCATGACCGTTTTATTAGATGAGCAGGCGTAAGCTGAGCGTCAAAACTTGTTGGTGGTCGTGAAAGGGTATTTTTGAAGGCTCGGGTATCAGGTTGGAACTTGAAGATGGTGGTCACAGAACAGGATGAGTTTGGCCTGATCGACCCTCCGACGTGATGAAGAGAATGACAAATCCAAAATTGTAATTGACGCCCTCCATTTCGAGGCTGCCGACCCTCGGTCTATCCTGGACGCTGAGTTGCTCCCTAAAAATGACCGCGGTATGTACAGTGTCTAGAACCTCCTCGAGCGCCTGTACGGAGCAGACCCCAAAAACGTTGCGCCTCAGACATGACATCAAATCCCGCCTCACTGTGAAGTGGGTATGACAGACGTCCTTTCTCCCTCATCGATGTTCCCATTGATCATCATCCTCCAGCTGTAAATCGAGTATCCAACCGTCGTCGTCGTTCACGCTACCCACATCGAAAAGACGTTGGAAACAGGCCAATCCAGGCGTATTGAAATGCAGGTAAGGGTTACTGGGCTGCAGCTTGTAGCCGCATCTGTAGCAAAAATCTAGCAGCAATGAGACGCGCATTTTCTCTCCTAGAACGATACTCACGCTGTTTGCACTTGAAGCAGGTCATATGATTGCAGCCCATGCTCTTCTCAACGCGTACTGAGCATCCAGGACAAGCGGTCGTACTCGATTCAAGCAGCTTGTTATTTGCCTGTTCCTCTTCCCAGCGCTTCAGCAGCTTTTCGACATAGGACCTGCCATACTGTCGTAATAGCATTTCACGCTCCATCGAACCTTCGGTGGTCGCAAGGTACTGTTGGACAAGCTCGTTTGTCGCTGAGGCAATGCACGGGGAGATGGGGCCATGCCTGCCCTAAATCAGAACCGGGCGTCGTGGAAAGTACGGATAGGCTCACCATCCATGTTTGCATGTCGCGCAGAACGAATATGAACAAGCTGAACAAACGCGCAAACGAACCCACCCTGAGTCATCGTTGACCATGGGTGGCTTCGGTACCAGCTTCTGGCAGTATTTCATTGGGCAAATTACCACCGCAGGGTCTAAATGAACTTGTTGAGAAGAATGTCGGGGAACTGGAATGATATTAGCCGCACCCTTCTCCATTTCTTGTTTCTCTTGCAGCCACTTCCATCGTGTGATTTCGTCAGGCTTGAGGACCAAAGCCACCTCTTCCTCCCGCGCTTCCACCCCATCTTTCATACACGCTTGGTCAGGACACCGGACACGGGCAATGTCACCCTCAGTGACGAGAGAACACCAATAGTCCCGTAAACATGACCGACCGAAGATGTGCTGACAAGAGAGTTGGATACACTTGGATCCCTTGTGATGGGTCATACAGATTGAACATGCGTATGAATTTTGTGAAAACTGCTGCCTGGAAGAGTCTGTGTTGTATGCGGCTAACAAGTCTGCCAGTATGTCCGGGGCTGGGTGACGGAGGCTGGTGCAGTGCATAATTTAGAACAGAACATGGTAGCGGCATAATACGCACGATATTGGCGTATTTTCGCGTCCCTCGGTTAGGAATTGGCCTCCGCGAATGTATTCTATCCAGGAGTATAAGACTTGAGAGCCGGGCTCCCACATCTGTACCTCTGTCAATTGGCAGGACACACTGAAGCACTGATGGGACGGACCTGTGTCAGGTCTTCGAGTAAACGCGGGGGCTGCATGTACCATTGGTCAGCAGACTGCATAGATGTAACGCGCGGCGGAGTTTCCAACGGGTAGCTTGCAGGCAGAGTTACATCCAGGAGTAGTGGAGGTAAATTTGAGAGCGTAAGAGTCCGGGATGTCTCTGCGTTGTGGACTTCTACTATCCGGGGGTCCGCGAGCTCTATGGGGACTTCCAATTTGAAGGCCCAATTTTCATCAAGGTCACTAGATATGCAATCTGGGTAGATGGACTTGGGTGATGTGAGTAGACCATTGAGCGACTGCGTACCTCGAGGACCTCCCACTCATCCCGCTGCTGTTGTCGGCATTCTTGCTCTGTCATTTCATGCGTTGGTTAAATCTGGGTAATGGTCTGAACAAGAGGATGAAGGCGAGCGGAAAGGTTCAAGGCAACGCTGGGAGCATTAGTGAGCGGATATGTCATAGCCGATCGTTCGGAGGCAATACAGAGCCTCGGTCCGCGCCGCCGAGCTTCACCAAAAAATATGCGTTACAGCATCGCAGACGCGATCACCATGTCCTCTCAGGACTTTATACGCTCTCTGAAGGCATCTTCAGACCCACCACAGCCAAATGGACCGTCAAAACTGGAGATAGCGCGTGCGGGATGGGCAGACAACGCGCTTTACGTGCCAAGAAAAGACGAGGTCATTGCAGACTGGATTCTCACCCAACTCCATAAGGATCATGATAGGTTCGCCGTTATCTGTATTCGAGTGGTCATTTAGATTGACACTAAGCAAAGCTCGCTGGACTCCGGGCTATGGAAATTACTTGCAGATGTCCTTTTGCACCCACAACTTCCGCTGAAGACATGGCTTCCGCCTTTGCTCGCACGGATTAATCTGCTAAACGCAATCAACCATGTTCTAATAGGACTACCCACTTTGGGAGAAAGCATCAGAGAAACACTTCTCGACTCTGCGTGTGCTGCTATATCTCAACTCTGGCCATTCGCTGCCCGTAAACTCAGCGTGGATGCCTTGCACGAATCCTTCGGCACCCTGGTCGAAACACTCAAGATCGTTGACTTGTCCGAGTCCTTGAAGAGACTTTCCGTTTGGATATCCAATGCTTTCAAGGCCATCTTGAGCTCGTCCTCTACAAAGAAGAAGGTTTGCTCGCACGCTACTCAGTCATTCTAGCTCACATCCGTCTTAGGTGTTCACCACATTCACCCAAAAGTATCTGGTCCCCTGGTCTGAATGCATATTCAATCAATCCTTCCATATTGGAGACACTGTGTTCGAGACTGGGGTGGAAATCCTTTTCAATCTCGACTTGATTCGCCAGTGGGATGACAACGAAAAGATTCTGTTCGAGGCTTTGCGGGGCGCACCGTCTTCGACCTTGCCATTACTTTTAACCTCTTATATGGCAACAGTCAAGCGTCTTCGAGGTGCTTTGTTTGGCCAGACGTCCAATCAACGAACGTACGGGGATGTAGACAACATTCGGCAAGCCGCATCCCGCTTCTTCCTTTCGTGTCAAGGAGCTATGGAGACTGTGGAAAAGACGGACATATATTGGTCAACACAGACTGGCCTCATACAGGTCCTAGCTCAAGGCGCATATTATGCCGACCAGCAAGAACTCGAAGAGGCACTGCACAGGCTCGTCGACTTCGCTGCCACAAGTCTGAAGTCGTACAGCATATCTGGTATGTTTGACCATACCAGCGTATTCAGCGACTCATTTGCCTCCAGAAGATGACCAGAAGACAGCTGCAGCTGCTGCCCAGACGCTGCATGCTGTCACGAGTGTAGAATACAACACCATTGCGCCTGCAATCTCCCGCATTCTTGCGCACATCGTCGTTGTGTGTACATCATTTCATACTGCGTTTGCCGTTGCTGAGCATTACACAGATCCCATCTACATCGGACTCATATTACAATCTCCTGAACGGCATCCTTGAGCATTATTCCAGGACGCGCACGATCAACGAGTATATCCATCTTCTATTGGCACTCCCCTTCGATGCCGTAAGGTCCAGCGCAGAAAGCTACCAGAATGTAGTCCCGACCACCGTGGCCTCGCCTCTCATGCATCCCCGGCACCTCGAGCAACTTGCAAAATGCACTGCCACATTTCTGACCCCTACTCAAATCCTGCCGCTTTTTCAACATATTACTAGCCGCGTTCGGGTTTGTAGTGACGAGTTCTTAAATGCGCAAGATGGAGTCAAGCTCAAAAGGAGTGTGAATGCTTCTGGTGACCCACTCGCTGCTCTCGAATCTGTCGGCCTTCGACTTCTCCTGATATACCGCCTTTCTTCCTCGGTCATCACATCCTTACCACTTAATCATCTCGCCGCAGACGCACATACTAAATACAACGAAACTCTCGTAGAATTCTACGCATTCCTCGGAAGCACGGCAACCAAGGCGCTCAAGTACTTCAACAAACATTCCGCATCCAAGTCGGCTGCGGCTCAAGCATCAGCAAGTGCCATTGCTGCGATCCTACGGTCGGCATACGTGCTGAGGCAAAGGCACTCGGAGCTTAGGACATGTCCGTCCGAGAAGTTGATGTCCAGACTGCAAGTGTTCACTGGCGACAAGGAGCTCACTACGGCGTACCCCCAACTCTCCATTGAAACATACCGCCATTACCTAGATCATGTCCAACATTGGAACGGCTTCGATGGGATGGGCTGTATTATCGAATTCCTCGCCCTGACGATGGATTCGGGAGCGTGGAACGTCGAGACAAGTATCTTGATGCAAATATTATGCCAGCGGTGGCTGCCTGTCCTGGAGTGAGCTGACATATCTGGTGCTCTTTGCACTGACACTTACTGACTATCAATCTAGCTGTTACGCATCGCCCGAGCAGCTGGACACGTTTGTAAGAGTTCTATTCGGAAAGGCAGTCAATGCAAATGATAGTTTGCAATTTTGTCTTACCTCTGGCGCTTTCTGGGAGTTGGCGACATTACGAGGTACGTTTTGCGATGTGACATGTATCAACCACGCTCATTCTCGCCGACTAGATCATATCCTCAGCTATGTGGGAAAGGCAACGGAACCTAGCAAAAAGAAGAAGAATTCGCGCATCACTGCCACTGTTTCTCTCTTCCGAGTACTACTTTCTTTCCCATCAGACTATTTCCCTCGACCTCTCAAGTTGGAACTACTCAAGCGTGCAAGGCTGGCAGACAGCATTCTAGTGTCAACTGGCATCGATGTGTTGCCTACATTGGAATATGACCTAACAGCATTGCGAACCTTCGCGCTCAGGACAATGGCAAGTCTCGAAATGGACCAATCGGTATGTGTCAATGATCCAAAAAAAAGAATGACTATAACCAACGAGTTTTTAGGTAGACGACACTCCCGCGCGCGTGGAGGAGTTGTTGGCCATCCCGACACAGGACCAAGCACTTATAGAAGTAACCCTTGACCTCATTCGACTGTACCTTTCGTATGTTTCCTTGTCACGAACAGCTTGCGATAGTCTGAACCGCTTCTCTGCTAGGTCTGCTGTTGCGCATGGAGCGGAGACAACTCTGCGGAAACTCCTCCAAGTGGATGTCAAGGCCAACATATTTATGGACGAAAATATACACGCACGATATATTCTCCTCGTCGCTGATGTGATCTCAAAGGAGGCCGTTCCGTCCAAGTGAGAATACTAATGTGTGTACCATGAACCTAACTCATGAGCTTAGATTTTCCACCGAGATACTCAATGCCCTGGCAAAGTTACGCTCAGATCTGGTGGACGCCCTGGAGTCTCGTCTCAATACAACCAATTTCGCTCAAACCTCCAACGATCAGCTAAGAATAGTCCTCATTGGATGGCAACATGCTCTGAGAATTAGTAGATGGCTTGGGCCCAACAAAGGTAAGCAATTTCCGACAGGCGTCCATCGTCGCTGACACCAGACAGGCTCGACGCTCACTCTCTATGGTCCGCGGATGTGCCTCCTTTGCATGCAATCAGACGACGTCGACCAAGCACTGGTCGATGCGTCTATCAGTGTACTGAAGGAGGAAGTTTTATTGACTGAACCTGGTAAACGTTCAACACTCCTCGACATTCTTTTAGAGTCATATATCTTCTTGTCGGGTGCACATGGTAAGCTAACTTCTGGTGAGCCGGTAACCTATTGTCCTGATACGCTCTTGAGCTACAGACCTTGATGGGCACATGTCGGAAGTTGTGCGCCAATTGAGTGTGGACGAATACGCCCGGGCAACAGCTGCAGTGCAGGAGCGACTCCTTAACTCTGCCACGCCCCATCTTCATTGTGTTGTATCGCTGGCGGGTATCATGCAACAGGACAATCCGAAAGGTATACCATTCTGGCCACCGTGGGACAACCCCACTAACAAAATGATCTAGATACGTTCCAACATGTTCAAGCGTTCATCGCAACTTCCTTCACGGCCTTTGGTAACCCATCACTTCTTCAACTCCCGCTAGTCCGCTCGCAAATGTGTAGCCTAGTCCTCAACCGGTGTCGTGAACGCGTACGTCTCTCCTCGCCCTCAGAAAATGTTTTGTTGATGGCCTCCAGGCTGCTGTATTAAGGACCACCGATGCAAACGCGATCTGGAGCATAATATCTGGTCTTCTCGCAGGCTGCTCCAAGCACGAAAGCACTACACCAAAGCAAGTCTTCCACGACATTGTTGGAATCCTCACGGCTCTAGTCCGACACCGTAGGGATATCGTCATTCAGTCCCTGCCTCATCTAAGCGAATGCTTTCGGAAGCTCCTCCTCTTGATGCGAAGGCCGAAGCCACAGCTCGGTGGAAAGCAGAGCGCCATGATTTCTGACGCATTCCCTATTTGGCTCAGCTCGTCCGATCCTCTCGACGCGGAAGAGGCGAAGGCTCTGTCGCGCCTGCTTGAGGCACTGCTCACCAAGACGATTATACGAACATACTCCTCAACAACGGAAACTGCGAAGGCAGAGTCGCTGGCCAAGGCGTTCGGCAAGCATGCGCCATTTGTGATCACAGCGTTCATCGAGGCCATCACTCATCCGTTGTGCGTCTTCCCTGCAAACGTGAGAAAGGAGCTGCAGCCGGGGTTATTCGCGCTTTGTGAGATAATGAACGAGCATGATAGGAATGCGCTGATGGTCACCACGCTGGGGGCCAATGGAAGATTGATGATGAAGACGTTGTGGAAGGACTATGAAAAGCAAAAATATGTGGGACGGGGCTGAAAACTTGCATTGTCGGGTTCTCCTCTATAGTGCGTGTTCTCTTCTATAGTGTATCATTTAAAATGTACGTAGCGCTTTTCCAAAAAGCTATTTCTCATGCACAGGCTGAATCAAAGTCAATGAAGACACGCTCGAAGACGAATGTTGGGATTATCGTTTCCATGTTTGATCATTTGGGCTGCTGCTGCGCTGTGCCCGGTCTCATGCTTTTTGAAGTCGATGCCGAGAAGGATACGGTTTCGAGGCCATTGACTCGGAAACCGACATTCAAGCCATCCTGCCCGAGCTATGCTCCTCCCAAGACCTCTTACAGCGCCTGTCACGACGGCATTCTTGGCTTGGGATTTGTAAGTGCTGACGATGGGCATGCTGAAGGGGCTAGGCGAGACAGTCTATTCACTGGGTGCGGAGCTTAGGTCTCGAACTGAAGGGGAGAAAGCGAGGCTTGCAGAACCATCTCTGCCTCAATCACGACGATGAAGACGACTTGAACCACCCGACGTATGCTGCGTACTTCAGTTGCTGTGCACCTTTGTTGACCATAGGTCAACCAGATGGCGGTGCTAAATTATGTCTCAGAGGACGCCTTGTTCGAGCTCCTCTCCTGTGTACCTCGCCTGGAAACTCTAACTCCGCTATCATCAGGCTATCATGTCCCTTTTGTCGCCCCACAAGGATGGGACTGACGGGGAGCTAACCGATGGGCGAACGAAGGTCCCCATACCCCTCTCAGAAAAGAGGGGAGGACTAACATTGGCTCGGAGTGAGAGAATGTGTGCCTGCCAGACTCTGGAGCGTGTCAAGTCCACATTCCGATGAGGACGAGGAGCAAGACACAAAGAGGAGGCTCGTCTCTCAGGGTTGTCGCACTTATACGCTGCGAACATCAATCCCATGGAGGTAGAACACAATAAGGACAACGGATTCAACTCGATCGCTGCGGTCCGAGCCGCGCGCTATACATTTTGTAAGCGCACGTCGGGGTCTCCAAGACCAACTGTATCAACCGTTCAGCTTCTCCGGCCTCATGCCCCCATTTATATTATTGACGACACTGAGACCGAGGACACATTGTGTCTTACTACACAGTACTTATGTCGAAAACATGCAACAGTCATATCGGTGCTCATCCCCCCCCCTCCATCTCCTCCCCCTCGACATCTCCACCATGGGTTTTCTCGAGTCGAACATCCACAACACGTACGCCATTTTCTTTATTCAATTTGAATTATCTGAATCCAATTTGTAGGATGGGCTTGTTATTTCAAGCCACAGTAATTGGGTCAGCGTAAGTCACGAGGCTCCCGCTGGCTTTGTACTACGCTGATCAGGACAATGTTTACAGGCTTTACGGCGGTGAGACTTCAACCAAAGAACGGCTTCATCGACCGAGGCTGACAGGATTTGTAGTCGGGTGCTCGCAAGGGTGGTCGTATTATCGAAACTACTGGCACCGCGATAGTTGGCCAATACGGACTGCCGTCACTCTTGTTCTGCTATGTGATACCATCCAGATGGCCCTGCTCTCTGGTGCGTTTTCATTGTTTAGCTTTGATCGCACTCATCCAAGATTTTCAGAATCACTGTACTTATATGTCATCACACGTACTACTCCTTCAATCCCATAGCTTGATTTGCAAGCTGACATTCTCATCAACAGATCACGGCGACAGCGCGTACCTTGCGCGCCTGGAAAAGTGAGCACCCACGTCAGCGCATCATGCAATCTTACTGACCTTGTTGTGAAAGAACACTCATAGTCGAGCTGTTCTTCAGCGGTATCGTCGGACTGATCACACAATCGTGTGTACTCTTTCGAAGTATATTTCTGCAGTTCTGATGGGCACTCAATGGCGTAGGTTCTATGCATATCGCATTTGGGCAGGTGCGTGGTCACAGTTGCGCGCGCAAGGATTACGAACTCATCACCGCACAGTCAGCAAGAAATGGTATTTAGTAGCCTTCGTTGTGAGTGCCATTCTTCGAGGAAGCTGCGAAACCTTCTGACGACCCTGATACCTTAGGCTGCTCTGATCACAACTGCATTTGGTAAGAGTTGTTCGTTGGTTGATTGCAGCTTGCGGACTAACGTTCATCGCAGTGCTCCTCACTGGTTCGTCTCTACATAGTATGCTTTGCACGCAAGAGCTCACATGTCCAAATTCGCAGTCTATTTTGTCATTGTGTGCGTCGCCTTTACTGCCCGCGTGATTTCGCCAGTTTTTCATGCCAATCCTTGTAGCATCAAGTTCGAGTACATATCAGATTTGGGACAGCGGAAGGTCGATACACTTCCTCGACGTTGTATACTTTGGCTGACTTCATCAGACTACCATTCTATCCGTCACTGTCAATGGGTTCACAGCCGCCTGTGGTAGGTTGCGCGTGAGTTTCAGCGTTCTTTACTGATTCGGGCTACCCAGATATTTCTATTACTATCATTATGGTCGCCTTCTTGGAGCGTTCGAAGACTGGCTTCAGAAAGGTGGGTGGAAATGCCTCCATATCCTTTGTGTGACTAACTCTTGGAGTAGAGCAACGCTATGATCAACCGCCTTATATTCTTCGTTTTCAACACGGGTATACCCACTACAATTTGTGCCATCCTTTCTGTAGCCTTGGTAAGTGTCGCTCTCAGCCTTACATGTGCTTTCTGACCGACTGCAGGTACAAGGCGAACCACAAACGTATTTGTATATATTTTTCTATCTGCTCAGTAAGTGCACACATACTTAATTGTCCCCACTGCTGATTGTAATTGCCAGTGGGTCGTTGTACGTGAATGAATTTCGAGCCAACGAGATCCTAGCTGATTGCTCTGATCTAGTTTACACTTGCTCTCTCTTGATTACTCTGAACGCCAGAGATGGCATCCGAGAGATAGGCTGCGGGAACCATCTGGGCGACAACAGTTTCTGCCTGCAGTCTATTGTGAGTGACTTATGCCGGGTCAAGAGACCTAGCTCACTCGGTTCGACAGCCTACGCATCTTGGGTGCACAACACAAGACCCTCAAGGCATTTCCATCAATATCGAGACGTCGCATACACATACCCGAGAAGACGTGAGTTTCTCCCCTCACATCGCGACGCATTCTGTCAATGACCGTCGTACTATCAGGACCATACTGACATTACATCCTACGAGACTAAGACTAGTGCGATGGTCTGAACGTTGTGATGCATTTAGATTGGAGGATACCTTGTAACATCTGTGATGGACCTCATTGTACACTACACTACATACCAATGAACGCAGCTTGCTCTTTGCAAGCAATTGAAATTTCAAGTCACCTTAGACTCATCTGCTCATGCATATGGGTATTGTTCTCACTGCACTGGTATTCGAGCTACGAGCATCGATAATTGTGCAGACACCCTGGCCGTACCGCCATGTCGGTGTCAGCCGCGCTGCCTCTTATTCGCCCTTCTCGAAGTAGGTCACACAGCTTGTCCGGAGTCAGACGCGCGTGACGTTGCGCCTTGAAAGTATATACAAGGAAGGAAAGCAGCAGACTATAACAAGTACGATGTGGGCCATCGCAAGCGTGGCAATTCCGGGGCTCCGGATCAATGTCAAGCAGAGCCCGAGTTCAATTCCAGGAGTTTTTCAATTTCCCTCACATTCACATCAGTTCATAGAAAATCGCAGTCTGTGATTTGTTTTGAACGGTTTCAAGATTCAGTTGATGGGATAGACCTTCATTCACGGCATTCGCGCCTGTCATACCATCATGAAGCCACACATTATTATGTTTATCAATAAATCTAGCAATAAAGTGATTCTGGCCATAATAAATTATTCCACGCAATGTAAAATT
>KN880681.1:0-14579 GCA_000934385.1 Cylindrobasidium torrendii FP15055 ss-10
GTTCGCGCCCTTGGTTGCTGTTTTGCGCCATTGCGATCGACGAAGGGCGCCTGTCGGGCTGTCCCAAACAGGAAGTTAAAGCCTCTAGATGGCGCCTGGACGGCGTGGAAATGAACTCGAGCCTGTTCCTGGGTTGTTCACGCAGAACGCAAAATGTTCACAAACTTTTGCATGCTGCTGTAATGCGGAGCCCTTGGGTGAGCGGACTTACCGAGAACCTAACCCCGTTCAAGAGATTTTCCTAATGACTATGCCTGAGTGTACGAGGGCGTTCAACCGACCGCCACAGATTTCTGGACACTGACGCCATCACGTGAGGGAAGACACACCCACTTGAAGTTGAGAGTCGATGCACAAATGCTTGGCGTGTGCCCTGCCGTGCGCTATACCGCGCGAGCAGAAAACAGGTGCATATGGAAGGAAGGAAAGGTGGGCTGTGAATTGATTCAAGGTCAGCAGAATTGGGTGAGCGCGGTCATTCTGAGGCGCGGCAACGTCCCCCCATCGGCAAGCGGGGCCCGCTTTGCATATTGAATATACATGCAGCGCGTAGCGACTTTGACTTCAATCAGTCAGCACCACCTAGACCGACGCCGAAAGTCCATTCACGAAATCCTTGGGCTCTTTCCGCTAAGTTCTCAGCTCCACGGACACCAAAAACAGTACTCGCCATGAAAAGAGTGGAGATACAATTCCAAAAAGGATTACGAAAAAGCTATGTTTGCGATAGAGGCTTCTGCTCAGTCTTCACCGTCTCCCTCAACCACGACCATGTATGCGGTCCATTATAGTAGTATGCCACCCCGAATGCTGCTCCTCCCAGATGTGCAAAATGGCCGAGGTTGAAGAATCCCCTTCCAGTGCGCAATATTTTCAAGGCGCCCAACGTATCGAAAGCTAGCAGTCCGCCCACACCGACCCAAATGTCCATAGGATAGCTTGGGGGAATTATCAACGCAACCTGACTGGTCGGGAACGCCAGTGCTGTCATCGTAACGCAAGCGTACACTGCGCCGGATGCACCGAGCGAAGGCAAGATGCGCGGCGGTGCAGCTGTAGCTGCCGCAGCAGCTGCTGGCCGCGCGCTACTGGCAACAACTGCGCTTGCCCATGTATCTGCACCGGCCTTCGCGCTTGAGGCGGAGAAGATACGCGACACCATCCTCGGGTACAAGAACTTGGTGTCGACTGCGTGGGCTACAAGACTGGCAAAGGCTCCCGCAGCGATGAAGAAGGCGGTAAAGTGATATGTTGAGGTGGATTCTAGCTGTTCTGGTGCTGTGGCATGCTGTGCGGTGCTGAGATATACGGCTGCCGATGAACCAAAGCCCTCAAGGGCTATACAATTGAAGAGGAGATGTAGGAAGCCCCGGTGGCTAAGGATGTGATGAGTTATGGATTAAGATAGACAACACGGCTTGCCTGAATGTGGATGTGAACATGGTGTAGGAAAGCCCAGAAAGTGGATTGTGCATGAAGGTTTTGCGGAGTACAGGTTGGAGTCTCGGTATCTGCCATGCTAGGAAGATGCCAGTGTTGAGCAGACATATCTTCCAGCAGATTCGTTTTCCCTCTGAAGCATCGGCATATGGCTGGGCAACTGCGAGGTAGAAACCCGTGATCCACGGACGAAGGAGGAGGGGTAGAGCTGTGACAGTCTCCTGCACTTTGGCAAACTGAGTGCGTAATGACTGGGCCAGATGGTGAGTACTGGCGTCATGACGGCTGTACGTCTTCTACGCACCTTTACAAACTCTACTTGTTGCAATTTTCGCAACTCAGCATTCGTTATTGGCGCCCACCGAAGTGATGACTTCACCCTCTTCGTCCATGTATCCGTCTCTGCATTCGTATTCTCCGCCGCATATGCAAACACCGCTAAAGAGCCAAGAAGACCGAACTATGCCCGGGTCAAGCACAATCGACGAGCATACAACGCTTTAACGCACAATGATTTGATTTCTCACACCAGGCGCGCCAAGTTTCATTTGTGATTCCAACGGGAAAGACGCTTGCTTGGGGTGCGAAACATGCGCATGCGTGGAATTTGGCCGTATCTTGGTCCAATTGCGGGTTGAGAGCGGTCGTCCATGGCGCGCCAGCAGCACGACGCGGCGGCAAGAAGTAAGCAGCATGGCCGGATCACTCCATCGTCCGATCGTCACCTTGGGCCCTTGCCTTTCCACCGTCACCCCTCGGCAGTGGCCAGATATGGATTCACAGCGTGCAGGCCCGATACTTCTCCACGAGGATTCGTTGCAAGTGACCGATGCTGACGAGGAGGTATCCCACTCGCATAGTGTACCATTCCTCTATCCAACAATTCTACTGCCAGATTTTCCTGCTATACTCAGAGCTTCAGGCAGCCCCGCAGGAAGTGTTACGCGGCCTTGGACATGTCGACTCGCGTAAGAATATTTTGACTGTGGATATTGAAATATCGTCTCCGGAAATGCCATCTTCACCCAAGTCACATCATCATGGCCGGTCATCGAAGAAGGCAGCGAAAGCGAAACCCCAACGTTCCAAAACTATTTCCCTTGATATTGCCCAGGATATAACTGGTCTACGGAGTCGGGAAGGCGATACAGGCAGTGTTGTGTGGAAGGCCAGGTAATCTACATGAGCACGACTGTTTCGCTGGCTGAAATCGCTTTTCACCAGTGTCGACTTTGCCCAGCTCGTACTACAACAGCTCACCTATGGAACATCGTCCACATCCCTTTTCGACAAAGAACTGCTTTCGAAATCTAGAGTCGTGGAACTTGGGTAGGCCGCATATTGCTCGCTATCAACGGATACCTACTGTACGCCATGCAGCGCGGGGACAGGCATCCTCGGCATGGCACTTCATTCCTACGTCGGACAGTACATCGCAACTGACATGGCTTCAATGATTCATCTCATCAAGAAGAACATTTCTTCGAACGTCCCCAATGCCAACAATCTGTCCGTCGCTGAGCTCGACTGGGTAGCACTCCAATCAACCCCTGCTCATCTCCGTCGCCCTCAATACGAGCTGGGATCCCCGGACCTCATTATATCGGTCGATTGCATTTACCATCCAGCGCTCGTTCCAGCGTTCGTTGAAGCTGTCGAGTTTGTGGCTGGAGATCCAGGCGCGAAGACCACGGTTCTTGTTATCATTGAGCTGCGTGAACAAGGGGCGGCAACTCTGCTCTTAGAGCTCTGGCTGAAAAACGGGTGGGAGGTTTGGAGACTGGGAAGGGATACTGGACCTCCGAGCCCTTATGTTGCATGGGTAGCAAAGAAGGCGGCATAATGATAGTTCACTTTTGTTCCTTTGTTGCGTGTGAGATACCTTGCCCTGGATCATATGGCAGATAGTGTTCTACAGCGGGGTTCCGGTTTGAATGCTTCAAGTTCAAGTCGAGCTGTTGCTTTTGCGAGCCATCAATGCATCAGCGGCACTTTATTCCCTTATCGCCGAATTATGTAATATTCTGACTTCGTTTTCTACTTTGACAATCCAAATTCATGGACATGGACAACAAGAAAATCGACATTCCAGACGTATGCAAAGACTGCGCGTGTATCAATCATCAAGTTGCCTGCTACGACTACGATGTACTACCATCACTTGCCGACGCGCCATCTCTGGAGCACCTGAGCGATACAAACGACGCGCCATGCCCAGCCGAAGTCCAATCCCTGCGCGGTTTTCTGGACGGTGTCAAACGCACTATCGATGAGACCCACCGCGCAACCTCCTCTCTGATCGCTAAGGAGAGCTACATCCTCGGCCAATTAGACGGTGTGCGTCGTGAACTGGAGTCCCTGTGCGAACGGCGTTCAATGCTGCTGAGAATGCAGGAGGAGACACATTCACTGCTCTCCCCTCTTCGCTCTCTTCCATCAGAGTTGCTGTTGGCCATCTTTGACCAAGTGCTGGAGGACGCGTTACTCAAGCATTCCTTCTACAGTCTCACCGACCTAGAGATAAACAGAGCAAGGGAGAATGAGGCGCAGCTGGGAACCCTCTTGCGCGTCTGTCGTCGATGGAGGGCAGAAATCATCGCGACCCCTCGCCTATGGTCAAAAATCCTAATTGACCTGTCGGCCCTTCCAGGTGCCATCAACCTCGGTGCCGCAGAATCACTTGACGGCGACTTGTTTCCAAAATGGCTGCCATACTATCAGCATGTCATCCAGTATGTCACCCACAGTCAGAGCGCACCGGTTTCGATAACTCTGTACAACCGCAAACCCTCGATAGTTCCTCGAATCTCGCCGGCTCCTCCGCAAGCGCTTACCTTTATGCTTCCCTTCGCGAACCGCATTCGAGAACTACAGCTCTTCGTACCGCACCAGCTCATTCGACAGCTATCTCCTCTTGGCCATTCTTTACACGCATTGGAGTCGGTCGTCATCAGCGGCTCGGCTGGGGTGCAGGCAGCCGGAGGGAATGATGTACTGGACACAACAACGCTGTTTGCGTCGGCGCCGCGGCTGCGACATCTAACTCTCTTCGACTTCCGTCGCATCCCGCAGTTCGCGATGAACTGGAAGAACATCACCTCCTTCAATGCCAACCATACCCACGACTATGGCCAGGGTGGCCTAGCCGTGGTGCAGTACTTGACTCTGATGAGGCAGATGGTCGCTCTGGAGGCATGTCATCTCCAGTGCAACAGGATGTACGAGTTGGGCAATTCCCAGACTGGTGATGTCCCTTCGCTCGTCGTGCATTACAAGCTCAAGCGGCTTGTCATTACCTGCCCAGGCAACGACTTGGTACCCAAAAGTGCAAACGGATTGCTGGACCTGCTTACCTTGCCAGCGCTAGAGCACCTCGAAGTAGACTATTGCTCGTCCAACAGATACAGTTGCGAGGCGATATGCGACATGCTTTCCCGCTCCAAGTGCCCCCTCATTTCGCTGAGGGTATGCTATGCGAATCTTGGAGCGGAGCTCATCTTCCTCCAGGAGACGCCGACGCTGGAAGAGTTGTGGCTGGAGAACGTTCACGACACAGCACACTTAGGAGAGGGATTGTCCACGCAGCTATTCATGGCGCTCAGTACGGACGACAAGAATGCGGTCGTGCCTTTGCCCAGGCTCAAGACGCTGCACTGTTCGGGAGTCAAGATAACGTCCGGAAGGGCGTGGGCGGACATGGTTCTCTCGCGCTGGTCGTCAAAAAGGTGTACGATGATGAACGACCTCTCAATTCGGTGGTTGACGGTAGACACGCAGGCGGATGGACGTTTTGTGGGACCTATTATGGTGGCTTTGCTTGCAGCAGAGTTAAAAGAGAGGAAGCCTGTCGGAGTCAAGCTTGCGCTGAGCATCGACCGTACTTAGCTTGCAGAAACTGGACCAGGCTTTTGTTCGCATATTGTACGGGTTCCAATCGGCATCGAAGTGATTGTTGTGTAGTTTATTGCATTTTGTCAATTTAGATCTGGCCGACTGTTTGTTTACACTTTCCAGATCCTGCGAGCGGTTCAAGGGTTATGGCATTAGTATACCAACTTGAGTTGTTGTCTGTACGAGTTTCTTGCGCCCCGCAAAAATGCAAGTGCCGCTTGACTATGAGTATATGAATGCTCTGCATCACAGCTGCACTGATTTGCAGGAATTGAAATGTAAACATTACGATGACATGAATCACGCAGAAAGGCAGGGTTATCATGTTATATGGTTCCAATTACAGGCGATATAAATATACGAGCTAGAGATACAATAATGATACACAGCGATGTGGGAGAAAGATCTAGGCGCCGAAGCCATAGAGTGTACGACCAGAGCGCTTCAATGCATAGACAACGTCGAGTGCTGTCACTGTCTTGCGCTTAGCATGCTCAGTGTATGTTACTGAGTCACGAATGATCTGAAGGACAGGTCAGGAATTTAATTGTACGGGAGAAACAAAAGGACGCACGTTCTCAAGGAAGATCTTCAAAACACCACGAGTCTCCTCATAGATGAGGCCAGAGATACGCTTGACACCGCCACGACGGGCCAGACGACGAATAGCAGGCTTTGTGATACCTGGGTGCAGGTGAGTGGACGAACGATAAAGTATAAAGGCCAAACGCACCCTGAATGTTGTCACGAAGAATCTTACGGTGACGCTTGGCGCCGCCCTTTCCGAGTCCCTTGCCACCTTTTCCACGGCCAGACATGTTGATTTAGAAGAGTTGTGGATGAAGACGGGTAGTGGGTTTGATGGCGGCGAGCGAGGTTGATGCTCGAGCGACGGTGGGAAGCAAGGATATTGATGGCCGGAATCATGGGCTTCGCCTCCTTATATACCCGCACGTCATCGATCAGTGGCTGTGCTTCAACCATTTCTGTTGAATCCCGTGATTGTGTTTGCTGTCACGTGTCTCGATCGTGTTTCAGGCTGGGCGGGAGTATAAAGGCCGCCGGGCTCAATTGGACGTCCATCCATCGGCTTTCTTCCCTTTACCACCATCAGCCACTCAAAACCTACTACCACCCGCACTCTACTACAATGGCCCGCACGAAGCAAACTGCTCGCAAGTCCACTGGTGGTAAGTCATCTTCCCTTTCTTTTTTGTGTTGTCGATGCTCAAGACAATCTCAGGCAAGGCGCCCCGTAAGCAACTCGCTGCCAAGTCCGCTGCCCGCAAGACTGCCACCGCCACTGGTGGTGTGAAGAAGCCCCATCGTTTCCGCCCTGGAACTGTCGCTCTCCGTGAAATTCGTCGCTACCAGAAGTCGACAGAACTCCTGATTCGCAAGCTGCCTTTCCAACGCCTTGTTCGTGAGATTGCCCAGGACTTCAAGGTGCGTTTTTCTTTGTTCCTGTTCTCCCGCCTTTGTTGCTGACATCGAGCTTGTAGACTGATCTCCGCTTCCAATCCTCTGCTGTGATGGCGTTGCAGGAGGCTGCTGAAGCATACCTTGTGTCGCTGTTCGAGGATACGAACCTCGCGGCCATCCACGCCAAGCGTGTTACCATCCAACCGAAGGATCTTGCATTGGCTCGTCGTCTCCGCGGCGAGCGTTCATAGACCTCGTCCCTGCTACCCTTTTATATCCCCTTGGCATTGTATTTTATTTGTACTATCATCGTATCGCTATCTCTATCTACTTGTAGGCCGTTTGCGAGTCGTCTTTTGTGACGTGTCCAATGCAACGCACTTTCTGGAAGTCGAGTCTGAGTGTTATGTTCACAAACGCGCTGTCGGCTAGGCCGACGGCCCAGTTCGTCTAATCCCATGAGAGTTGATCGAATCGTTCAGATTGACCTTGACCTTGACAATCTACCGTCATGTCTGCCATCCCGCCCGCAGTGAGCGATGGAGTTTTCGCTGTAACAGGAAGCTCTGTCATTGAAGCTCCCATCGACAAAGTCTGGCAAGTCTTGCTCGACATCGAAAGCTATCCCGTATGGTACGAGTTGTCTACCCTACCCACAAACAAACTCTAACTACGTACAAAGGAACCCATTTGTGTAAGTGGAGGCACTTTTGTCTATGTGGAAAGGTCATTAATACTCTAACAAAGACGCCGACACACGATTACCGACGCTGCAGGCAATGCTCTGTCTCCGCACGAGCAGCGCATCTCTGAGGGGGCGCATATGCACATGGCCGTCCATCTTCCGGCTGTCCTTTCCGATACCGTACCCTTCTACCAGAAGTCTTCGGTCTTTGTGCAATGCTCATATCGCAGCGACGAGATGTACCGCATAGCCTGGAGGCTCCAGGGTCTTGCGTCGACGCTGGGTCTGCTGAATGCGGAGCGCTGGCAGATGCTCTCAACCCTGCCGGACGGGAGCGTGAAGTATGAGAACTTGGAGGTCTTCAGTGGGCCCGTGGCTTATCTGGTAAAGTTATTCACCGGAAAGCAGTTGCAGGACGCTGTCGCGGCGTTTGGGGCAGCTTTGAAGGAGCGTTGCGAGAAATGATGTTGTTTCATGTACGAACTTTGTCCACTTAATTATGGTCAGGCATACCCATCCATTAATGCGACAACAATTCTGGACATGGTCAAGCCTAGTGGTCGTAGTACAATAACTTTGTGTGTACTATATCAACTCCGCCACCTCATTGTCCACCGCGTTTGACTGTTCCTTTGCTCTTTTCGCGTTGTATAGTCTCTAGCAACGTGGTGGTGCGTTTTGAAGGTTGAACGTGCTAAATCCAAGAGAAAAGAGAGGGTTGACGGTCCGATGATCCGAACATTCCTACTTAACTAACGTTCTTGTTAGCGCGTTAGCGTCTCGTTGGCATTCAATACAAGAAGCGCATTGCCAAATATCTGGACCGCATATTTGCTCACATCGTAAAGAGCGTCTCAACAAGCAAGACTAGTAGTAAGCCAGACAGCCATATGTGCATGATACGACTTTGACAACTATGTGAATGCTATCGGTTCAGATTCTGTCCTCGAGCAAGGAATCTACAGATTACTGGACATAGTCTGATATGAAGGTCACATAAAGTTGATTCTACGCGTGAAGTGGGAGAGTTCCGGTATTGCTACAGAACGTGTGGCGATACAAAGACGCGCCGCACACGCGATAGATGGAGACGACTTCGCGTAGCTGAATTTGTCTAATGGATATCAAATGCAACCAAAGAGCCAGATTAACAGATCGACACTACCAGACAGATTCGAGTGACCCCATCGAAGGGCAAGACTGAAGTGTTCAATACTGCCGTAAAGGTGAGTGAGGTATCAAATACCCACACAGGACGTCCATTTTCAGTAGCAACCCACCCAGAAAAAAGGTCAACACAACAATTTCTAGAGAAGATCGTCTGCGAACTGTCGTATTATACATTATTTCTTTTACATCGTTACTTACATCTTCGTTAAGCATCGCCTTGTGCTTGAATCTTCTTCTGGTGCCTTCATAGTATGTCATTCACAGCTTGAAACAGTATCGTACTTCCCGTCAGCCCTCGACAGCTGGCCCTGTGATCCCTCTTGTTAGCGAGGAAATGCCTGAGAAAATCCGGCGACGCACCCCATACTCCATTGACAGACGTCCATTCAGTCTGTGATGGAAAAATGACGCGCTCAAGGGCGGGGCAGGCGCGCGACCACTCGTTACACAGCGCACGCTCGTCCTGTGCCGTCGAATTTGGAATACCGGTCATGAGTGTGGGAGAGAGGTCGAGCACGACGAGCTGTTGGAAGCAGGCGAGGACGGCGGCGAGGCCACTGAGCATACGCTATAACAGCAACCGTCGTATCAGCTCAAATCTTGTATCCCTCGACGCACGATGGATAGAGCAAAGGGACGTACGATGCCGGAAAGTGCGTAATGCAATGTGTGGCGCAGAGTGAGGCGGATGCGGACAGTGTGCACATAGGGCAGCGTTGCAGCGAGTATGCGTAAGAGAGCAGGTCGTACTGACATGCCCGACAAGTCGAGGTGCCTAAGGGGCACACTCGTGAGCGCGATCCGCGGGAGGTTCTCCCGTGTCACATCTGTGTCGCCCCCGACGAGTGCCAGAGAATCGACCGGTCGTTGTGGGAGGAGCGATGCCGCCGCATGCATGTTTCCCCGAAAGCTGGTGAGTAGTGGTATACAAGTGGGCGCAAGTTGGATGGGCCCATTCTGGTCGAGTAATTTGAGATGGCGCAGCTCAGGTAAAGTGGCGAGGAATTGGGGAAGAATCCCGGAGTAGGGCTGAACCCCCTTCGTCCAGTCTGCGTTGAGGGTGCAGGTCTTGAGCTTAGGGAATTGACAACCCACGATGATGCTTTCAATGGGATGCACACCGACTGTGGTGGCTGGCAACATATTAGCCTGTCCCAAAGACAACTCGAGTGATTCGAGCGAAGTGAGAGTTGGTAGCACAGTGGCTAAGAGAGAAAGTGTATGAGAGAATTGGAAGTATCCGTGGGGTGGATTGTTTGTCGAAGCCCATCGTATGTGAAAGTCACGGATTTTCTCTGGGAGATGGGGGCGGACGGCGATCGATTCGCAGCAACGCTGTGTACGCCAGGGAACCTGGCTACCTTCTTCCAAGAGGCCATCGCGTATGTTGATGGAAGCGTATAAAAGGCGCTCTGAAATGGCGTTGAAGCGTCGTGATACACGTGCTGTCAGTGCAAGGACGGTAGGCGGCAGACCATCGAAGATGGCGGCGAGAGTCTCATTGGGGACTGTTTCGATTGTCGACCCGCTGTTTGCTGCGGGGGAGTAAGCTAGCATGACCCGATGAGAAGTGATCGCCGTTGGATGGTTGCCCAAGGAAAAGACAAGGAAAGGTCGAGCGCGCTATGTAGGGCGGCGGAGAAACTACGGCGCCATGAGCCACAGGGAATTCGTCGGGTGTTGAACGTACAAAGGTCCGGATGAAAAGAGCTTTAAGACCGAGATGATTGAACAGCAGACCTCTGCTTATCATATTAGCCCGGTTTGTTGAACGTTCACCCAGACTTACGCGGTCATGGAGGTTAGGTCCAGAGTTGATTGTAGGCACGTGTAAGTGCATAATCAATGGAAAATCGATCGACAGGCTCAAGAAACGCGGAAGCGGAGCCAGGCATCGTATTACACGCCCAGACTTGCCTTCCGGTGGCAATAGATAGTGCCTACATTCCTCGGATTGACCATGCCTACCTTGCTTTGATGTACCTTGTGTATTGTGTCAATACAGTAGACATCCTCATCGTGACCTGGCGAGTGGTAGCTTGTTCCTTGACGAAGCACCCTTGTTCATAATTTTATTTGCATAATAATAGTGCACTGTAATGTCAGCTACCAAAGATAGGATTGGTAGTTGTCCCCGAATATCGAAAAGAATTCCCCATGGGGAATCACGTCAACACTTGGCTAAACGCTTTTGGGCCTCCGACATAAATCGGTGCAACCGACACATTCGTCATGCTAGCATGTTCTTGCGACCTCTATGTTGACCAAGCACAACATTATGTACGTTCTGCGCGTCTTGATATAGCACACAGCTCGCTGAGATAAGGCATCCTTGCCAGTCCACCCAAGGCGATACGCTGGAGCTGTATCAACTTCAAAACAATAATTGGTCCTTGTTCCTGCATCTTTTCATCCGTCGGCTGTTCTTACTATTCCTCATTGGGAACAATGCATTGACATGAGCCCCTGGGCCACCTCAAGTGACTCAGCTCAAACATATCATTACATCGGTCAACCCCGCGGTTCGGGGAGATATGGACAGGTGAAAGTTATGGTACAGATAAATTTCCATCCCCATCATCAATATAACAGTCGTACAGTACCTATATAGATAGCTTAGCGCATAAGTGATGTTGGTCGTAGGAAAGAATACAGCGATACGAGCATGTTTAAATAATAATCACGAAAGAAAGAAATGTCCAGCGGTGCAGGGGTATATTCAAGAGACCTCTCTCACCCCAACCTCCGTTGCCCGTCGTCGTTGAAGCACAGACAGTCGTCCTAATCCGTCTCATCCACAAAGATCTCTCTGTAGTACTCTAGGATCTTCTCCACCGCCCTACTCTGAACGTCTGTAATTGACTGCGGGTCTCCAAACGCCGACACTGTGTTCGGCATCCCGAAAACCACCTGCCCAAACAGGGTAGGCCCGAATACGATACTGAAGTTCCGGATATCCATTTGTGTGTCCGCCTTGAATTCCAGCAAGGCGTGCAGGTGCCCGAGGAAAAACTTGAGTGTCGCATAGTTTGCATCAGGAAGCTCGTTGACGCGCTCATGGAGCCTAATTTGCCGTAGTCGTTCAGTGTCGATTCCTAGAGGTCATCAGCAAGAGCACAAGATAAGGCATGAATTGACTTACTCGCTGCTTCCATGAAACCAATTTGTTGGGCACCAGCAATGAGGGGATCTGGAAGGTCTCGTAGCCACAGCTTCATCACACTAGCCACTACGCTGATGTCGGATACCCATTCCGTCGCCTCCAAGTTCACGCCGTCGAGGTCTGGCACAGTGTCAGCATTTCTATGCCCACAATGAGTCGCGACGAACCTTTGTCCAGTAGCTCTTTTAACCGGTTGACCTTACTTTGCATGCCACTGATACGGTAGATGCCCTGCGAGTATCGACCATGCTTCTCGATAGTCTCGCATAGGCACTTCATTATAGGCGGAACATCCACGTCGTCCCGCGCCATTTGTTCTGCGAGGTCAACACCAAATGTAGGCCGGCCTTTGTCCGAGGGTGGACCGTCGAGGTTGATTATGCGAGGCGGGTGGCTGGATACGGGGGACAACTCTGGGGTATGTTGCGAACCGTTATACGACGGAATAGGTGGCACGAATCCTTCTTCTGCAGGGCCGTCGCGTCGTGGCATACGTAGATGGTGTCCGCCCCGGGCAATATGGTAATTTTGCATGAAGGTCCTGAAGTCACCGCGGTTATCTATCATCTCAAAGGTTGCCTTGAGACCGCGACCAGTACCTGTGGAAATGAGTAAGTCTGTCTCGGTTTCCTTGAATGAAGGACGGACCCTCTTCTCGAGGAGGAACAAGTGTCGTCCCATCGCTCAGAACAATGCTCTCGAAGAGGAACGCGTAGCGCGTAAGATGATATTGTGTGCCGAGGTCGATCTCATCCACACATTCCTTGAGAGACTGGGAGGTGTTACAAGAGCAGACCATCGATAGGTGCAAGTACGCACTCGTAATATACGCGGAAGTTGAAAGTTGTAATATTCCTGGCGCAACGTTTGCGTGTCCGTGACGGCCTTTCTGTAGGCGTCAGAAGCAGCAGACATTCGACCACGAATATCCTCTTCCTGCCTTTGTATCTGGTGACGGTTAGCGGGTCCGCGGCCAACCGAGATGAGACGACGTACATTGCCTGGATTCTTTCCCTTCAGCAAAAGGCCTCCCTTCGCGACGGCCTTGCCGATGACACGCTTCCCATGCACTCCGCCTCCCTGGCCTCGTTGCACCCCACCATCTCTGAAGGATTCGCCCTCTTTCTGGAGGAGAAGACGCTCAAGCTCCTCCGAGGTTAGGTCTAGCCGTGTCTTGCACTTCTCGGTGATACTTTCGGACTCGAGAAGGGCACGTTCATAACGGGTAGCGAGGTCCTTGGTCTGATTGCGGTTAGCAAGACATTGCATTTGCTGGGTTCACGCACCGATTTACGGTTCTTGTCTACCTCCTTGGACAGAGTATTTAGCTCATCGCTCATCTCGTGAAGCCTCTGCGCGAATCGAAGTCGGTTTTCGGCCATTTGGTCGTGTATTCGCATCGTGGAGTTCCAAGCGGTAACAAAGGTGCTTGATACATGGTTAGCCACAGATCCAGACGCGATGACAGAACGCACCCAGCCTTGGCCTCTGTAGTCGCATACATGTCAGACGTGGTCTTGGACAATTTCGCGAGAGTTTTGCCATATTCCTCTTCAATGGCTGCTCGTTTTCGCAAAAACAACGAGGCCTCCTAGTCCCTGGTAAGTGCAGCTCACCGCAGCGGAATGTGACTTGCCCTGCAGGAGATCATGCTCTGCTTTATCCGGTCTAACAGTAAAGGCGTTCCGCACTGCACACGATCAGTCAAAGAGACTTGGGGGAAACGGCCACGCACATCCATGTCACAGAGCATCCTAAGTAGGCTCTCGTCAAAGCCTGGCTCAAGCAGCTGCGGCGCCTCCCCGATGCTCTCAGGACCATCACTCAGAACCGTAGAAGTATCTCGCCAGTTCATCGATGAAGTTTCGCCTGTATCCATCGCGTGTTGGGTCGGCGGCGAGATGGATAGCCCATTCGATGTCGACGCCGTCGGGGAACCAGGGACATCCATCATCATGTGCAATGGCGGACGTCGATAGGCGGCACTTGTTTGGAATTCAGAGTTGTCGGTGCTGTTGTCCCACGAGCTCGAAAGTCCGTCGGCGTCCGGCATTACGCTCCGCGTCGCGCAAGTCAGTGTGCAAGTCCAAGTGATGTGCCGAACTTGTGCCGCCCCGCCGATCACCTATGATCATCCACATATCAAAATAATCAATAATTGCTCGGGTTTTTTGGAGATATTCGAGATTTTATTTCCAGTATTTGATAGTATAAATTAACATTGAAAGTCGAATCTTGTAAGTCCACCTAGTAGTCAAACACTGCGAGTGCGAACAAGGTCAGGTGAATGCTACGAGTGAATGGGACTGACTCAGACAGTATCCAGAAGCAAAAAGACTCACAGGGAATTAACCACTATATCCGTTTGTGGCAAGGATACATTGCCTGCTAGTAAGTCTTCGAAATCGCTGCTCTCTTTTAGCCTTCTGGGAGATGCTAGCGGTTGTATCTCTCACTACCACGCCGCTGCTGCCGCTAGGTTCAATATTGCACCATGAGCCCGAGACCAATTTATTCTCAATCAGTTATTTGGTTAAAGTCAGTAAAACACTTGGTCGCCTGCCAAAACAACTGCCTGCTGACTATCATGCGTTTCTCGAGTCCGTGTGATTTTGATGCGCTCACGCACGGAACTCATTCACACTTCTTCAGTCAAACGGAAGCCCAATGAAAATGAGCCATACTATTCATCTGGGGTATAAGATGAAAGCTCTAAGGTCACGGTACTCTTGTAAGTTGTTGTTATTACTATTAGGTTTGTTGAATGACATCATGCAAGTCACATGAACGACTGGCGTTTGACCGACG
>KN880681.1:14679-35028 GCA_000934385.1 Cylindrobasidium torrendii FP15055 ss-10
GTCGACAGAACTCCTCATTCGCAAGCTGCCTTTCCAACGCCTTGTTCGTGAGATTGCCCAGGATTTCAAGGTGCGTTTTGCTTCGTTCCTGTTCTCTCGCCTTTGTCGCTGACATCGAGCTTGCAGACCGATCTCCGCTTCCAATCCTCTGCTGTGATGGCGTTGCAGGAGGCTGCTGAAGCATACCTTGTGTCGCTGTTTGAGGATACGAACCTCGCGGCCATCCACGCCAAGCGTGTCACCATCCAACCAAAGGATCTTGCATTGGCTCGTCGTCTCCGCGGCGAGCGTTCATAGGTCTTGGGTTCCGGTTGTCGGTCAGTTTACTATACCTGTTTTCCTAGTGTATTATTTCCAGTATCTATTTTCCCTTTCGCTCTAGTACGCCACGGCTACATATGGCTAATATGATCTATCATGGCCTATACTCTGTTGATTGAAGCTATCCATGGTGGTGCACCATTGCTGTCACGGGGTTTGAGGGTTACTTCAGAAGCATCGCCTTATATGACTACTATGCCCTTTCCATTTTCTGTATACGTGAGTATTCTGTGTCAATACGAACCGCCTTTGCTGCTCCAACTTCGAGGCCTGAGTGCCACCTTGAAGGACTAAATACGTCGAATCTGTATACGGTAATGCATCCTCGTCCTTCAAGTTCAAGTTGGGGTGGAGGAAGACGAGTCACGACGCCTTCGATGTTGTCACAGGTTGACATAACACAATATACGAGCCTTACTGTGGCTTTGAGATGCTAGGCTTTAGTCGTAGAGTTCCCTTGGCTGTATGGCATGATACAAAGTGGATGGTACACCAGCACGATACGCCGGGAGCGACAATATCAGAGAAACCAAGCTACACCTGTCCATTTGTGTTCTCCCAGCAGACGAAATGTAAGGGACAGACCCTGTCGCCCCGCTGCATTGCTATACAAGGATGTATGCGTAATCCCGTTAGCTACGTAGCTTGTAAGGACGATAAACCCAAAATTTTAGAAAACAAAAGTCGATGATAATGAGTTAGATTGAGGAATTTTACCTGGCCATTGCTAAGACACTACGACCGTACACTCGTGTTGTAAGTATTTCTGAGAGTCAAATTCCCCTTCCATTCCACAGTCGACGCTAGTGTGTCGCCGCATATTTGGCCCGAATGTCTTGATATTACCAAAGTCGAATAAAGTCATGCCATGAATGTAAGTATGAAGAAGACTTTGGCCTGGGAATTATGTGTTTCATGCTTCAAATGCTTCATGTAAGAAGACCCGTTGCCGCGCCGAAGAGACAAAAGGGAGCTGTCTGCACACGTAATCAGACTTGCCAAACTTGACATGCCGATCGACGGCATCCAGAGTTGATTTCTCAACGACTGCCGCGACCCTCATGAATATCCATTTTACTCTACGCAATTGTCCATACTCTGTTTCCCGAAACTTACAAGTAACAACACCAAAACTACATGGTAACCAAACTTGTGAAGACATTACTTGAACTTCGACCATCCTCCTATGATACATTCACACCGTGTTATCTTTCTACTTGGTCTTTGCCTGCTATTTCTAAATTTCTTTGTTCCATTCAAATTCAGTGTGTGGATCTGGGTACGTCTAGGGCTGTCAGATTGAACAAAGGTATGATTGTTCAGTTTACGCGAACAGTCAGATACCCTGTTGTGTTTTTGTTACTCCTGACCTTTCTCCTGCAAATGCCGATGTCATCTCAATAGACCTCACTATGAGGCCAAAAAGGATTTGCGGCGCCGCCCTGACAAAAACCCAACAAGGCAAACAAAGAATACACATCATACTATAAAACTACATCCTATAAAAGTCCAAGGTAATCAGACGATAGACGTCCCACAACCGGCGCCTTCCCACAGCCAGCGTGATCCCCGCCACGTTCGATACTACGCTAAGTCAAGAAACCACCAATTCTGAACACCCCTCAATCCCCTTCAAGACGTCCAAGGCCGATTTCTGAGGAACCTTGCGAACCTTTCAAACCAATATTATCTCACATTTCGAACACTTCGAACGGCTCCAACACCCATCTTCAATGCTCAGCCCACCCTCGTCACTTGGAAAGCGCCGGAGGGCTTCTCCAGAGGTTAACGGTCACTCCACTGACGCTGGTCCTCCACGGAAAGAGCACAAACGTATTGAGAAGTGGGTCATCGACAGAGCATCGGACAAAGCCGCAGCCAAAAAGGCTAACGACAGAGGCAAGACGGAAGGCGACTTTGCTTTGCTCTCCAAAGCATACCCACACACATGCGCGAGCAATGGTCACTGCTTCATTGTTTTCAAGACCCCACTCGACAAAATGCTGCGCAAATGGAAATGCCCACTCAATGGTTGTCAGTCGATCCCAGCGATGGATTTTGAAGACTTGCAGGACCACTGCAAATGGGAACATCCGAATGGTAGCTGCCCGAGACGAGACCATATGAATGGCTCGACAATCAAAACATCCCCTGCGTGCTTATCAGCCGCGCTGAGTAACCATATTATTCGTGTTCATTATGGTGCTGGCAACTTTGTTTGTCCAGCCTGTGGACGCAGGGCCTCAGACCGCGTTGGAACACTCGTCAAGCACATGTTAGCTTGCGCGAATATGAGGGCGAAGGAAGAGAGGATGAGGTTACAGAAAAAGGGTGAGGGGCCGTATGAGGGGCCGTACGATGATGACAAGGAGGACCGCGCCGACGGTCATTAGCGACGGTGCTCGGGAACGACTCGCCGAAGCAGACCAAGTGCGCGCATAACCTAGAGATACACTTTCGGACCTATAGAGTAGATAAATGCTATTAGGGATACTCAATATCTTGAACACTCATTGAACCATAATGTTCGATTCTATGGACCACGGAACGCAATGAACATTGAACTAGATCCCATGCTAAAACGATAACATGTTCGGGGTGTCCTACGCTTGAAGCTTAGCTCGGAAACCGTAGCTGAAGTTTAATAACAGAATGCGGCGACATAACTAGGTGACGAGAGGATTCTTCCAGTTCAAAGTTTTTGCCCGTGGCCTTAGCTTCGGGATCGACTCTGTGCCAATTCCATCATGGAATGATAGGCGATTGGCAGGGTGATGTCCAGACACAGTGAAGACCATGCTACATCGTCAGCACACAAACACGGCCGAACACAGAATACACTGTGCCCGGCTCGGATATTGATGCACGCAGCCTCCTCTTCAGCACCAGATGGAAGAGTTTGCATGGCAAGAGAAGCTGGGCTGGAGCTGTCGTGCCTTGCGCTCATTATTCATTTTCCCAGGGACGGGAAAGATGACCAGTGTTTTCGTGTGCACGCGCATCGGGCGTCGCTCTTAGACGTCTTTGCACTATTAATCGCGCTCGAGGGTTTGGGGCGAGTTTTGATAGACGATGGGGGAATGTTATAGCGCAAACTAGCAAAATACACAATAAATAGCATACACTGGAGAAATGCATTAGAAAGGTGGGTCTATGCGCAGTGTGATGTACGACGCACGAATACAATCAGACAGAAACCTTTGTGGGTCCAGATGCAGCTACTCGTCGCCTCTTGTTTCCGCGGCGGATTTCACCCAGGTCAGCCTCCATCTCAACGTCCTTGCAGGGCGTGAGCCCCGCCAAGCTCTTGCCGAGGCCACCGATGGCTTGACTTTGGTGGGTGCCGCTCCCCTTCTGGCGGCGCCGTCCGGTGCCCGGGCCGCCATTGCCATTTGTCGCGTTGGGTATAGAGGTGGAAGTAAGAGGCAGCGGGAACGGGGATGGGAGCTCGTCAACCACCAACGAGTGGGGGTTGAGGAAAGGGCCAGAGGTGATCGGCAGCGAACTGATGCCTGCCGATCCTTGGGATGGCGCCGCTAGAGGCGTGCCAGGCGGCGATGTGCCCATTTTGTTGCGCAGCTTCCGTGTGATATGAGGGCGCGACTGGGAGTCGAGGGTTCCATCTGCGAATGGCATTTAGCACGACCGAGAAAAGAGAGAGTAGTTGACACGCACCAGCCACTGTCCCTTCGCCCTCCTTGTCATCGCGAGCCCGACGGCGACGCTCTTCTATACTTTCGAGGAGGCGCTCCCGTATCCTATCGTGGCCACGCTTCCATTCGAGTTCTACTTTCTCGCGTTCTTCCTCAAAAGCGGTGGTTGCGAGGTCCAAACCGTAGCGCTCCTCGTACTCAAGACTGGCCAGTTGTGCATTCCTCTCGACAGCGAGCGGATAAAGCATGATATTGTAGAGAGGAAGAGACTCAGGGCGGGTTGCTAGCGTCTGTGCTGCTGAGTGCAGGTTGGCTATCATCTCGTTGTACTGCCGACCACTGTCCAAAACGTCAGTGGAAAACGATGCAGAGTTGGAATGGATGCACTCACTCGTCTCTGCGCTCAATCATCTCTCTTCCCAGCTTCCCGGAGACGTCCTTTCTTTTCTTGTCTCGCTTTATTTCATCCATGCCTGCGTAATGCGTTAGGAAAGCTTTTCGCAGCATAATGCTCGGGGCGCACCGTGTGACCTGGACGGTCCAGCAGCCAGGGAGTGATGTGGGTACAGCATGCTCATCGTGGGCGGAGGCAGACGTTGAACGGAATCGTGAGTCGGGGTTGGCGATCACTTGATCCCGTCGGCGTCTATACTGTCACGTTACAAGTGGATGTGGCGGCTGGCCACTCGCATGATGCATCTACACATCGATATTCTGTTGGTGTTCTTGCAAAGTCAATGCAATAAGTCCTTTGTACATGGGAAATTGTCTTGTTCCCGAACCATAATCACGCACTCTAAGCATGTAGCATCATTGCAAGTGCAGATATCTTGCGCACTCGCCTACCCCGTCAGATGGAATCGTCTATCAGTGACACAAGATAATGAAGTCTTTTTCATTGCAGCTGTGTTGAGTCTCGCGTTGCGGTACATTCTTCTGCTGTGTCGGGTGATCGTTTAACTTATGAAGGGGGAAAAGCAATCCTCATTGTCTCAATCCCCTCTCACACGCCCATCGACTGCATTTCCGATCGCTATATATCAGCCCGTAGACCATCATAAACTCAGGATCTCGTAACACCCGTTCGCCTTTCTGGTACTAGTTGCATCAGGACTTAGATAATGGTTCGTGTAGATGTTACAGTTCACTTTGCCGTGATATCTCTGGTCGCAATGGTAGAGGTATATCCGACTCGCGCCTTTGCATTGCACGGTCTTCTTTACCCATGAGAAAGACGGTGGGAACTTCGCCGACCCAGCTCACGGCGGGAGGCATGATTCAAGTTCGCAGTGGTACGCGGATAGTATCCTAAATACCAACATAAGGCCATTTCACATATTAATTGGTAGTGATCTCTTTCATATCTTATTGCAGAGTGCATCTGGGACCTGCCCGGGTCTCGTAGTTCCAATGACCACCGTGTGCGCGCGGCGAAGGCCCACTGTGTTAGGCCTCAAAACGAGCAGCCGCATTCAACATTCCAACGCGTCGCTTTTGACATCAGCGCGGTACAGCTGATCCTTCTACTCACATTTACGAAATGCTGACTACGACTTTGGCTTCTCACTTGCCTCACCGCTTGCTCATACGGTAATCCGAAGCTGCGATGACAGCTTTCGGTTGGCATGCGGAGGTAGTCGCACAGTCAAAAACACCACTCCTTCACTGTGGAAACTGTGAAGACCCGGTACTTTTGTTATACTATCTCTAGATCGAAGTGAGACGAAAGGCGCCTGGCATCCATGTTGTACCCGTTTGTGTTCAACATGAGGCGAGTCCATCCCGTCGGCAACTGTGTCCATCATGAGCAATGGTGTAGATAGATACCCCCGCGGTGATCTCCCCGATATGTGCACGAGTGCTCAACGCAAATCCGAGGCTCCGGGGCTCATTTATTCGACTTCATTGTGCTTTGTCAGATCTGCGATCGCCATCATGGCTGGGCAGTGATACAACCTTCTTACCTCCCTTTGCCTGAACCATAGTCTGTGGTGTTGCCTTCGGTCCCTTCACATCTTACCAAGTCTTAACGACTTGTATCAGGATAAACGCCAAAAACACATTATCTTAAGCACATCTCCGTCTCCACCAACCCTCCCATTCCGTCCGGTCACAATGTGCCAATCGCATATAATCTATCCGTTTGACTTCACAGTTCTCAGGCCCAGAATACCCGAGTTCTCACCTCGCACGCGTGCCAAAATACGTACTGTGGTGGAATTCGAACACTGTCTTCCTCTATTCTGCTCCTTCGGGCACGCGCGAGGAAGTGCTGCTATGCATGGTTCTTACCCCGCATCTGCGCGTCTGCGCTCTACCCCGCATTTGTTCATCAGCTGCTCATTGTACCCCACGACACGCAAACGACACGCCTCTCGCGTACGCACTGTCTATTTCCCTTCCGGGAGGAAATTAAATGACATGTTGATAATGAAAGACGCGGAAAGGCGACCCTGGGCCGACCATGACGCTCGCAACAAACATATGCGTTCAACATGGCTTTCAACGTCATCTGCGTCAATTGAAGAGCAGGCAGGCACACTGCAGCACATTTCCGGCCAGTGCCTATCCCAGAGGCAGTGGGTCACCAAGCATTGGAAGAAGGTTCGAGGTAAAGGCAAAAAAATAAAACTTCAGTAAGCGTTGGACGTACTCTCATTACTTAAATCGTGACGATACGCTACTGGGGGAAACGGGTATCTATATACTACTATACAAACAATAGGTGAACGTTACGATTCGTCGAGAGCAAGAAGACGGGCAGGGCAATAAGTCGAAATACATAGAATATGAAAAAGAGGATTATGCGGCCCATCCAGGGACGTGAATATGTGTAGAAGTCTAACGGTGTAAGGCAAACAGTCCTTGGCTGTGACACCGCTGCCCCCTCGAGGATGTTAATCATCGTTGGGAAAGCCGCCGTCCCATTGTTCTGGCGAGTCCCCCCAGGCTGACGACTCTTCGCTGCTACTACCGCCCCTTTGCTTCTTGGTTCCTCCCGGTTCAAGGACCTGCGAGGCAAGACGCTTGAAGCTGGGTCGCTCGAATCCCGAAAATGAAGCAGCTCTGTCGTTGAATTGGCCAGCGGCTGCAGCGAGTGATGGCGGAGGGGCGCGCTGTATGGTCGGATGGCTGCCACCGGCACGTTCTCGCCTACCCTTGAGACCAGAGTTAAGGCTGAGCTGGATGGGGGCGGCCTTGGTGCGCGCAAGAACGGCCGCCTCGTAGCTACGAAGGTCGTCTGCATCGTGCATCGTCCGGCCATTGCCATATATGTTCTCCGTGGGAGTCTTGACGCTAGGTAGACTGTTCACACGCGCCCGACGATGAGGCGTTGGCAGTGGTTGATCCTATTCGGACGTCAGCAACGGGTGTTTTAACGAGACAGTATCGACATGCCATGCCCATAGATGGATGTGCGACAGGTGTGCGCATGTACTCCTTCCAAAACGTCCGGAGGTCATTGCCCTCGGTGTCATACGACCGGGCGACACCGCTTGAAGTGCTGGGACGCGGGGTGGTAAGATTCTGGTACTGATAATGGGTCGGCTGGTCGATAAGCGATTCATCGACGCCACTCGGGTGCATCTGGTGAGGCGGTAATTGGCTGAGATGTTCGAAGAAGGGCTGGCCGTCGGCGGCGAGGCCGGCAATGACGGCGGGGTCGTCCAGGCTCATAAGACCGAATGCACTACTGAATCCAGATCCGTCCTGCGAGCCGACAGATGATGGCTGGGGACCAGAAAAATTATCCAAAGGGAGATGTACTTGGCTCGAGGCAGCAGAGGAGCTTGCACTGGAACTGCTACTGGTGTCGCCGTGGTAGCCATAAAAGTCGGAAGGTCCATGACCTAGGGATGGGTGCCGACTGAGACCGCTGCCTACGCCTATCATTTCGGATGCGCCGACGCCGCCTGGCTGGTAGACCCAGTTGCTATCCGGAGCCGAACGCGCCATAGCCTGGATGGCATCACGGTGATGGCGATACTTGACTGCATAGTCGTCCAGATCGGCGGGATATGGACCAGCAGGGAACGAGAAGGGAGCACCCCAATCTCTAGGAGGCATCGCGATAGGAGGCGGGAGAGCGGACGATGGGACGGCGCCATTGCGGGATGGGTTGTGGCCAGGGCCAACCGGGGCAGTCTGGCGGTGGAACTTGATGAATGTGCAACGAATCTTGCGTGCAATGCATTTGGCTGGAAGTAGATTAATACTCCTCGCGGATTAGGACGTGGAGGACGCGCCACAAGGATTGCACCCATCGCACGGTAGCGAATTCTGGACACACTGGTCGCACGCCTGCTTGCTTGTTGTTGCTCGAGCACTGCTACCTTTCCGTCGACCGGTGGTTTGTGGAGGAAACTTGTCCTTTTCGTTGGCGTGACATTTATTGATGTGTCGTGAGAGCAGGTCACTGGGAACGATGACGACGTCAGTTTTGAGATGGTGCAGTGTGAGCGTACTGACCTGCGCGCGAATTGGTCGCCGCAATGAGTACACTTGTAAGGCCGGTCGCCAGTGTCTAGAGTATTATAAGAGATCAGCTCCACTCTTGGCACCACCGCGCGATGGAGCAGGCTTACGGGACCGCATATGGCGTGCGACATGTTGTGGGCGAGTAAAGGTTGCTTGACAAACTGGACATTTGTGGTCTCCGCCCATTTTCGATGTTGGGTGAGGGAAAAGAAGGATGATTGGATGGCTTCGGCACTCGGAATATAAGCGGTTCGACGATGACTGCAAGACACAAAGCCTCAAGTTCGGTGATGTCATCCTGTCCAGCCGCCCATAATTTGGGCCCGTTACGTCATCTATTTCATTTCAAATCTACCGGGCGTTTTTCCCACGAGCCTATTTTCGCCACGATCTTTTCCAAATCAGTCAGTCGCTATTGATGCCACTCACTTTCCGACCGGCCCAGATGGTCGAAAAGAAACCTGGCCCGTCCAGTTGCCCGCTCGTCCATTCCCGAACTATCCCGACGCGTTGAATTTCTCACTCACTGATACCCGACTCTGACGACGTCATCGCTTCACATGCCGACCTCGTCCCTGCATGGCTTGACAGAAGTGTTGATCTGGTATTGATCCCCACATCGTTTTTCCCCAGATCTACTTGGGCATCTTCCCCGACCAGCACAATATGCGTATATGTTCGAGGAAAAACATGTTGAATTATCCGGATATTGCTTGGGTTTTGTTCGGCCTTCCCTTTTCCGACTCGCACTCGGAAATATACGTCCTTTCAAAAATCCTTCCATCCCAAACACATCCCCGAAAGCATTTCATCAACTCATCAACACGTTTGAATATCAATCATGTTTAGTGTGGCGTCCGCAGCAGCAAGAAGCACGCCCGACGCGTCCCGCGGCGATTTCTGCACTTTTGATTCGCACGCGGCCTCATGCATCTTCGTCGTCGTGTCTACACATGCGTGTCTTCACGTTTGAGGACGTACGGCGCGTTCAGTACACGGCTGACCCCTTCTAGTAAGTGGTCTCTAACGTCGTGTATTTCATTGAATCTAAATGCTAGCGTCCAACAAGACGCCGACGGTTGACCGAACGAGCTGTCTTCCGAGTCCCGAGTGTCTACTTGTGTGTCGCGGAATGTAGTATCTCTATCCCGCCCCCGACGGGTGCGCTCTGGGTCCATAAACTTGTTCCATTTCTACCGTCTCTCTCATGTTCTGTGGTCGTTACGCTGTCTCAGCGCTGTCTAGACAGACGACTGTCCAATGAGGTGAACACCCCTCGCGCTATATTCCAGCTTCCCTAATCTAACTCGCTGATCTAAGGACTGACCAAGAACGCGGCTTGTGTTGTTTAGCCCTTCCCGGAGCCTAAGAAGCGCTGGAAGTGCTGCGCAGCAAAAACCTCCCCATGGCGACCGCCAATGATCAATATCCGAGACAGCTCGGTGGTTGTCGACGCGACTCGACGGCAGTCGACGGCGCGCCGCACTCGTCGAAGACGAGACGCCCTGTAGCCTTTCTTTGGGCCTCGCAATTTGGGATTGTGTACTTGTTCTTCGACTCTGTGGGTCGTCGTTTGCGCAGCTCTCTTCTCTTCTCTGTGCATTCAGCGATAATTGATCCCATTGAAGAAAGAAAGAAACACAGACCCATGACAGCCGCAGAAGTTCGTACCGCGATAAGTAGATGTTGAAGTGAAGAATGGCGCTCATGAGGACTTCGAATGGCGAGTATCAGGTGAGCGACCTTGAACCAACCTTAAACTTGAGGGGGCAGAAAGGGAGAACATATCGAAAGATGGATGCTTGAGAGGCTGCCAGTGCGTGCGACCCAGGTGTCTACGAACGCAGCCAATTTGTCGACTCCTCAATCTTGAAGCCAAAGGTGTTCGAACGGTATGTCCGACTTTGTCCCTTACATTGTGCTCATCTGGCCATAGTGTTTGCTGCGCAGCATGTTACCACGCTATCCTGCGTCTGAATCTCCGTTGAGTGCCCTAGTACCATCGCGCACGTACTCAACCGACTTCCAAATGCAGAATAGACGCGACACAGGTGACCCACGTCTCTTTGCACGAGTCTCCGGAAAGAATCATCTGAATGTAGCCGCAGATATCATCTGAGAGACATTCGAAGAATTTCAGATGTCGGACAGTGTTGAACCCGCGTTCGCGATAGTTCCGTCCGGTGACTTGGGCACATAGCTTGACGCTGCCATTCCAAGAGGTGTTGAACGCTTCGTGTTCGCAGTTTCTGATGATACCCACCCGAGCATCCAGCGAGGTCGAGTGCATTCTATGAGGGCTCGAGTATCTCTGCACAAGGCTTGACCCATGCGATGGTGACTGAAGTACCACTTCAATTGCAACACAGGAGCCCGGGGACATCTGGCATACTCTCAAAGATGCCTCAGGTCAGCTTCACCGCAAACTGACTGTAAGTTTACCTGTTCGCGTTGAAACCCGTGCACAGACTAGACCTGACAGGCTGAGAGTGCACTCAAGCCGTGATAGTCGTTACGCGTATGCTTGCCCGGAACACACTGACCCGCACAGAGTTAGTGACTTATACTTGGGCTACGTGTGCTGCGGCCCATCTCCCCCGTATTTTTCCCGTACTCGGCGCGCGTTTGGCAGATCGCTGGAGAGATCGGCACTCAGTACTCGAGGTCGGGAAGGCCCGAATCATTGTTCTCTTTTTGGCAGCAATTTTTTTTAAGTTGAGCACTTCTTGATTACCGTCGCTTAAGCGCCAATATGAGACGAGTATACATGCATGTTGCCGGTAGACTAACTCATTCGCACACGCTTACAAGGTGATTTTCGCATGCCGGTGCGATGGTCCAACGCCAATTTGGAAAGCGACGGTCTCGGAAACAAGAATGCGGCAAAATATTCCAATCAACTGATAGCGTGAACAGCATTACTGAAATTCGTCAAAAGATCTCCAGAAAAATTTACAGTTCTGGGCAGTGAAATGAGATTGTTAGGTGAATGTGTTTGTTCATTTGCAGCGTTCAAGTCTATAGTAAGTAGTAAGGGTAAGGTTGGCTAGACTCAAAAGCAAGATGATACACTGCACGAGTCGATTTCACGCCTCGATTTCATATATACACCGCCCCGACAAGGGATACCCGTCTTGGGCGTCGGATCCCTACTAACTCAGAGCTCATCCATGTATGGCCTGCAGCGCTCCCACAGCCTCATCCAACATCCGTCGTTCCATCCGCGGACCCTCGACCATCCATCGTGAGGGGCCATTCGCTCAATCCAGATGAGAACGGAGCAGAGCGCGAAGTCTGCGTACGAGACCTCACGCCCCATGGTAACGATTCCGTCCCCGTCGCCCACATTCTTTGCAAGAATCCCAGCGAGGAAATCGAATTGCTCTTTGACTGCCGCCCATGCGGCCTCGCGCTGTGGGCCAGGCGGAAGCCCTCCAGTACCCTGGAAATGCGACTGGCTGCGCTGGGGTAGGCGTTGGTGGCTGAGTGGAACCATGATAGGGAGAAGTGGACGGGCGAAAACTTCTTGAATGTAATGTACCCACAACGACTGGAGGGCGCGCGTGCCAGATGGATACACTGGACGCGCTGGATAGCATGATTCAAGATACTCGGCGATTGTGCTTGGGTTCGAGAGTATCGTGGGCGTCACCCCTCTCGTCGGGTCGACAATAGCGGGGAGAGTGTAGACAGGTCGACCGTCAGTGCGAATAGAACTCGGTGGCGCGTTGATGGACCGTAGGGTGTTTTCAACGTCAGCCAGATCGACCCAGACGGTGCGGTACCTCAAGCGCTTATAGTTGAGGATGAACCTGAGTCGGAGTCAGCGCTGAGAGTGGCGGAGCAGATTTGTACACCTCACCTCACTCGCCAGATATTTGGAGCCCACGGTTGAGGCACTGAACTGCCTCCTGCGGCGTCGTATAGAAGGATAGTCGGGGGTGCATTGATAACTCGAGCTTGGTGGTGGGACATACTTGGCGATTGAGTGATTGCCCAATCTGAGCAGAGGTTTATAAAGATGCAGAACCTTTCCCGATAGTCCCGCAAGGAGTTCGCCTATGAGTCCGGAAATGTCAACTCCAGAGGATATTGGTTTTACTTCATGAATAGTCATTGAAAGAGCGTGGATCAGCGCCTACAACTACTACGCCGCACGGTCTACGTCGAGCATACCAGTGTAAGAAGCAGCAAAATGCGCAGGCCACGATGAAAAGACTTTGACGTCTAAAAGCAACTTCGAACGCAAGGAATAAGGCTCAGGGCCTATGGTCAGAGCGGAGATGCAAGTCTAGTGGTCACATGACTACAACAACTGGCGCTTCAGGATTCAAAAGACTGGCCGCAGCGGCACGAATGAGGGAAGCCATATATGGAAACTGCAGCGGATATCAATAAGAGTCGGACACGGTATGAGCCATTGCACATCATTTGCGTCGATTAGCTACAGCACTGCCTAGAAGGGGATTGTAGCGCTCGTTCCCGCTGACCCCGAGCCTATCTCGATTGCCACGCCCACAGAAAGCTGGTTTTCAAAGTCAAGTAATTATCTTGCCCTCGAAGTACGATGCGAGAGACAATAGCAAGTGCCTCGGGGCGATGCACTATTCGTGATCTTGAGGATGTTCTTATACGAAATTGGGTAGATGCTCAGCAAAGTACATGTCGTTTCCAAGCCAGTTACAATGGGGTTCAGGCGTTACTTCGTGTATCACTATTACAGATGATAGCTAGACACGGTCTTGACAGACGACTCTGCATTTGACTTTCGGTGTTTCAACAGCAGAAAAACCCGACGTTACATACCAATCGCTCCTTGTAACGAACAGTCGCGTCGATTCCATACGTCTTTGATTCAGGACAATCTCAGGCTTGAGGGCAAATTCTCGGGGGTTGAAACTTGTATCGCGAGGTAAAGGCTCGAGGAATGCGTGCAATGATCCCACTGTGCGACTTTGAATCCACTTCGCGGTTGGTCTCGAGAGGGTTCTGGCTACAAATAATTATAATTCCGTCGGATTGGCCACGGTGTGTGTTTCCGAAACGTCAATACGGTTCAAATTCTGGGATGTTTGCGTCCAAGAAAAGAATATGTTTCTATCGTAATCATGGATGATAGTGGCAATGGTGTGAGATATAACTGCTAACATCGATTTGAAAGAGAGTAACAGTCTCGTGGGTTCACCGTTCAGCTACGAGTACCCCGCGACCTGCGCTGTCAATCTAGTTTGTATACAGACTGATGTCTATGCAACCTCCAAACTCATCGAAAATCGTTACTTGGTATCTGCTTAACACCTTCAGAATAGATCTGAATACGAAGGGAAAGGAGCACAGTGAAGGGCACATATTTACACCAGAGAGATGAGTTCATAGTAGCATCGTACAACGAGGCTGCCAACCTTGTGTCTTTATTCTCTACTGGCATCGTCCCTCAATTTGATAGATTCGACAGAGTCACCAACGTAAAGTAGGGTCAGACCCCCGGAGACTGAAAAATCAAATGGATGGTTGAAACCCAATGTTACTCTATGTGTCGAAGAACCCTAGTAGAATGGCCTAACGGAGATTTGGCCACACATGGAAGGTTCGGACCGGGGATTGCGAGCCCAGTGATCGCTTACATCACTTTCTCTTTTCGAACACACCATCACTGCTGAACGCGTCTCACCGCTTCCGCGTCGACTCTTCGCGCCTGTCGCGCCTTGGAAATAGTCACTTCACGCGACGTTACGCGTCAGTGACGTAGGACACGATGCAGAAGGACATACAACTCCATCCACCGCTGGTGTTGGCCGGGCGCAGTGAGCAGTTGGCGAACGACGAGGAGGCCATCGCGTCTGCGGCGAACCCAAGGGATAATTCACTCGCAGTTTACCTAGGCCCTATGGTGTGTGGGCAGCGCAGCATCATCTTTCATTCACTGATCATGAATACAGACAGGCGTGAACCCATCCACTTCTGCACACGAGGGTGACAAGCTGCCGATGTACTTTGTTAGCACGGATTTAATTCCAGCAAATGAAAGGCGTGAAGTGACTACCTTCTTCTTCTTGCAAACCCCCAAATAACTTCCATTTAGTTCGTCACCGAATCCCTCATCATCTTCCAAGCGTTGCATCAAATGGTGGCAGAGAGCATTCTTAGCCATACATCATGGTACGTACCCATCTACATGACAAAAGGTACCCTAACTCTGCTCGAATCAGGATACGCAACAACGACACCTTCGCTAAGATTCGCAAATTGGCCATTGATTATGTTAACTACGCCGAGCTCTACACCAATCAATCGAGTGTTCGTGACTGTTCCTTTCTTCTGTGAAAGTGACAGCTCATATGGTGCATGCAGCAACTCAGCACGGTGACTATTAGACCAGAAAAGCCTCAAAAGCCTCCTGTCCATTACGCTAGCTTGAATTCTTGCTTTGCTCTATTCGTCATTCGGTTTTTACCCGAGCCGGACTATGAAGATGCGCCGACTGGGGAGGACCTCATGGAGTGGCTCAATATCCATTTCACCGAGCCAAGAACAGAGGATGGCGACCGCCTCTCCGAACTTGAGGCACCATGGGAAGACACAGAGTTTTGGCCCTATCTTACTAGGTATCATTCTTTCACCTGCCTGCATGTCCATCTCTAAACCGCTTTATAGGACTATTATTCGTGGGCTCACAAAGGCGTCCCTATTCTTTTTGAAGAGTCTTCTCCAACACACTTCAGAGCATCTTCGCGACCTTACGCGCGCACTCATGTCCCTCGTAGACCACCAGCCGCGACTATCTAATTCTGCATCCGTACCCCAATATCTGACATCCATGAAGCGAATGAGGGAGAAAGCGGGGGCACTACGTTCAGAAATGGACCGCGTCCCGTATGACCAGCGTGAAGACGCCACAGATAACTGGTGGGACCGGCTTAATGATATCGTCGGAATACTGGAGGGACGTCCGGAGGTCCTCCTCCGTGTATGTGAAGAGTTAGACGGCGACTGGAAGGAAGCATGTGCGGCATGGGGTGTCTTTGTAGAGCCAAACCTCAAACGGGAGGGTCTTCGGTCTGTCCTCGAAACGCAATATTGACTCTGACGCTTATACTTACGTCCTTCAGAGAGGTGGCCGAGGATATCCTGCGTGATATGCCTGCCGATTCTACACTGCTCGAAGATATGGTTCATTCAGCACTCTTCCTCCAGGAGCCAGACGACATCCTTCGATATGCCGCAGAACTGGACCCTTGGCTTGCTGCACATCTTGCAGACCTGATGGAGGCTGCGGATTTGCTGTCGAAAGAAGTGAATACAGAGTGAGTGTGATCCTGATTGCCCTGGATGTCGCTGACGAATAATGTAGATCTGAGCTCACCAAACGCGACTACTACGTCCTAGCATACGCGGAATATCTTCACAGTGACAGCAACCTATGGCAGACAACAGTCGGCTACCTGTATTCTTGTGGCGAAATTGGAAAAATGCGAGGCGACGAAATTCTCATGCGCATCCCTCTTCGTTTAGACGAGCAAAAGGATATGCCTGTGGGACAAGCGGCTGAGGGAAGCACTCTTCAAAAGATTAATCAAACGTGTTTCGACTATCAGCGAGAAAACGTTCGCCGCACGGTGTGCAGGGTAAGGCTTCATTGTGTTTTGAGATCTTGCCCTAATGTACGACCCAGATAGCCTCGCGGACGCTTATGGAAGAGCGTGCGTACGACAAGGCTGTCTATTTCGCTCTTTCATCAGAAGATTGGCCTGCACTAGGACGCATCGCTGACCACGTCCTTGATGAATTCCTAAGCGAAGGTATATGTCCAGATACTTGTGAAATTCGGTCAAATATCTGACTTGTCTTTCATAAAGGCCCGATAGTTCTTGAGCGAAGCGCAGGGGACATGGTCGCGGCAATATCTAGCCTTGGCTCATACGACGGCGAAGAAATATTCAAACAGCGACTTTTTTTCTTAGTGCGCTATGCTGAGTTCCATGCGCTCCTACGCGAGAAAGAGCAGCGTGCAGCAGCGTTAGACCTCGTGGAGTTGCTACGTTCCACAACGCCTAAGGCGTGGTGGGCTGTTCTTCTCTGTGATGCTGTGCCCTTGCTGCAGAGTGGTAAGTGGCGACCCACTACTGCTTTATCCTTGTTCTTTCAAGTTGAGGATGCTGACAACACTTCTCACTCAGGTCCAATACTTCTCTTCCCGCGCGAGGATGCGACGGTGCTTCTTCGCATGTTGGACGAAATTACAACACGCGCGCACCAAGGCTTTGGAGAGGACTACTTGCTTGTGCTTATGCGCAAGATCAAGGGTACTGACGAGCGAAGTGCGTTAGAGCATTTGATGTCGGTGCGGCTGGCGCTGGCGCGGTATTTCGCGCGATGTCCATAGGTAATCGTTAGTCTTGTGGAATCGATCGCTCGTGGTTCATTGTAGGACTACATAGGGCTATGTAAATGTGAACACGACGTCTATGAAATCTTCCACGAAGGATGACAACAAAGACCGTTCTGATTTGGTTCTGATCATAAATAACATGTTGATTTTTCAGACTTGAGCCATTCGTGTGGATTCGAGTGCAGATGGGATGACGGCGGGCCACTTGAGAACGGCTTCGAATGTGTTCTGCAGAGTGCACGGGGGAGCAGGGTACGCAACGCGTTGTTGCGGCGCGAACTCAGAGCGCCATCCGAGTGTATCGATTAATAGGCGTCGTGCTAATTGGTCATCTTTCAGGGTATAGATCCCATTTGGCATTCAGAGCGTGGCTTTGCTTCTCCCGTGAACGTTCGAGAATGGGACCGTACCCTCGGCTCGAGCTCTCCTCCTACCGGTGATATAGCCTCTCAATTGTTTTCAGTGACCCTCCGGCTAGAAATTCGGTGGCATTATATGTATGGGGGCCATAGTCCAGTGTTGCGAGATCTTTTAAAGCATTGTCAGTATGGTATATAAACCGTACTGTCGTACCAGGTAGGACAGTGCAGAGCACCAGTTAACCCTTTTCTTCGACTTTTTCTACACAACGATTTTATGTGTTTTTATCTTCTCGTGGATGATGTCTTTACGTGTGGTCACGGGAGGCCGACGCGTCGCCAACGGGTGGGTGCTGTCTTTCCATGTTCTGCGGTGCTCATTGTGGAGCTATGTGGCTTAGGTGGATTGCAACGAGACAAACTGTCGCCTTAGTTCGTCGCATCTCCCAACACCGCACAATTGTCTGGCGAATTGTCACGAAGGGTGAGCGTTGATTCTTTGTTCTGACTGTTGATGTCGAAAGCTGAACATGTTATGTAGCCTGATGAACGAGCAGACTGTGACTCTCAATGCTGCCAATCGACCGTGTGACGGATGCATACAGCGGACGAAGTAGTCCATTGCAGGTCCATTGCTTAATTTCGGCGAGCAGAACGCACTTTCAACTTCCATTCAAGACTTCGACACTACTTTGGATATGTACTTATACTTCATGGGGGACTGATGGGCTGGCTCCATCTGAGGTTGTAATAACGGCGGTATTTAAATTTGCGGCATTTGATATTGGGGTTCGAGAGGTTTGTATCTTTTTGCTTCTATGCAAACTTCGAATACATGGGTGCTGGTTATTTGAAGTGCGTTCGTTAACACTCAAGCTCTTGGGGTGCGATCGGGGGGAACTTTGTGGTCTGCGGGCCTTTGCAATCGCTTCACAGGTGAAGTAGTAGATCTTTGCGGACTAGTCTAGACCCTCATTTAGTGAGAAGGCATGTACTAAGGCCTCTATTCAAACGCACACTGGACAGCTGCACACACACCGACATCTAGACATCTGAGGTTCAGAAGTTCATGTGGGAGACAAGTATGTATGTAGTTTAAGTGGCTTTTAGGTTTTCGTTACTGCTGTCATTCCACTGGCCTGGAAATAAAGCAGTCACATCGTTTCCCTTCCAAAATTCCAGAGCTGTGAGCATGGCTGAGCCCCAGTCATAGGTGTCGTGCGCATCGTAAGACGCTGGCCCATCGACAAAGGTAATGATATGCGCATTCGAGAGCATGATAAACCCTTCCTCGACACCTTTCTTGATGAGCGCTCGAAGGGGATCATAGAAGCCCCGCACATTCAAAAGCACGACAGCTGCGTCGGGAGTCAAAACCTTGTCAACGACCTGCAATACGGGGGGTAACTGACGCTTGCGATGAATGCCGAGTTGGGTCCATGTTGCCACCTCTAGAATCTATGATACACACTGAATATGAGTCGATGTAATAATCGGCGGCGATGAAGACAAAATCACCTCTTCAAATGTTCCAAGACCACCAGGAAGTCCCGCAAATCCAACAGATCTGCGGGCCATCTCGACCTTGCGCTCATGCATTGAGTGAACCATGACCTGGGCAGCGCTGTCAACCTCCGTGGTGTGTAGTGTAAAAAGGCTGCGTACCCGTTCATTCTGCAGATTATCGTATAGATTATGCACCATGTATATGGGCGAAGCACGCACCATTGACCTCTGCTCTGGCGTAAGACCTTCGTGTTCGGCGAGCTTTTTGCGTCCACCTTCGCCTCCTCCCGCAGCAATTGCGTATGGGAGCACTCCAGTGACCGAGCCACCATTCAAAAGAACCGCTTTCGACACTGCGCCCATGATCCCATTGACGCCTCCGCCATAAATCAGACGTCTCTGCGCTTTGGCCAAGGCCCTACCCACAGCTACGATTCCGTTCACTGTTCAGTGATATTATTGGTGCGCCGAAGATGGTTCGTACAAATGGCAGCGTTCGTGTAGACCGCCTTGGTTCCAGAGCTCGAGCCACAGTAAACGGCGACAGACATAATGATGGTGCTAATTCACGGAGACGCGCCGAGGTCATCACGATGACTCCAGGGGACCGGGAAACAACACGGACCGGGATCCGAAACAAATAATCAAGTTTCGCGATATTTACAGACTCGACAGTGCTACACAAAATGATACCTGCGATACTAATTAAAAGAGGTTTTACACATATTTAAGATGCCCATGATTTACCATTTCCGCATTTTGGTAGGTCGGGATTGCCTGCGTTGGTCTGATTCCTTGACTCTTGAGAGCTAGATGTCACGTAGTGGAAACGCAATTCGGACACATTGGAGTGGTATATGAATAGCATCCCAACGGTAAACTACCAAATATGCCAGCGACAAAGCTTTACTACTACAGCTACCCAATTTGGAAGTCATGCCGTAACGCGATCGCGCCAAACAGCCGGTTCGGTGGTTAAGGGTAGCTCAGCGCTTAGCGCTCAGCACCGAAGATAGAGCTGTGAAATCTAGATTTACTGATTCTACCTAGTGTTTAGACTTATACGTCCTATAGGTGGCAAAGTGATAAGACTCACAGGAAGCTTAGTTACGTGTGGTACCAGGTACGCAGCATGATACTGTAAGAGGTAAACAGGTTCTACGATTTCAAATCCTGACCCATTCAGTCACGTCTACAGTCCGTGACCTGCGCTGTACCCAACGTGTTCTATGTAGCTAATCTGGAGCTATTGGAGGTCAAAACCATTGGATGTTTCTTCTTGCAGGATATTGGTGGCCAAGTAATTATTACTACGAAAGTCCTTTTGACACCATGAGCCCGAGACCAATTTATTCTCAATCAGTTATTTGGTTAAAGTCAGTAAAACACTTGGTCGCCTGCCAAAACAACTGCCTGCTGACTATCATGCGTTTCTCGAGTCCGTGTGATTTTGATGCGCTCACGCACGGAACTCATTCACACTTCTTCAGTCAAACGGAAGCCCAATGAAAATGAGCCATACTATTCATCTGGGGTATAAGATGAAAGCTCTAAGGTCACGGTACTCTTGTAAGTTGTTGTTATTACTATTAGGTTTGTTGAATGACATCATGCAAGTCACATGAACGACTGGCGTTTGACC